>JAJLUZ010000054.1:0-43468 GCA_030570095.1 Kurtzmaniella quercitrusa | reverse complement strand
CTTCTTCTACTTCTTCTACTTCTTCTACTTCTTCTACTTCTTCTTCTTCTTCTACTTCTTCTACTTCTTCTACTTCTTCTACTTCTTCTACTTCTTCTACTTCTTCTACTTCTTCTACTTCTTCTACTTCTTCTACTTCTTCTACTTCTTCTACTTCTTCTACTTCTTCTACTTCTTCTACTTCTTCTACTTCTTCTACTTCTTCTACTTCTTCTACTTCTTCTTTTCTCTACCAATATATTATTGTCATCCATATTCTGATCAACACCAGAACCGATATACTCTGTACCAATAGGGCCCAGCCCTAAGGTCTCTCTTTTCGTCAGCAATCTCCTGCTTTAACAACTCCAAATCCATTTCTCTTCTGCCGGTATCCAAGTCGATATCTTCAAGTTTAATGTACAATGAACTCCATGACCAAGTAGCCGTCTTGTAGCCCACCCACAAAACCAATGTCACTGGTAATGACAAGCAATTTTGCCAGAAGGTAACCACATCGGCTGATGATCCAATTGGGAAGATAGACACCCAGATCTCCCCCATTACAATTAAAACAAGGATAATGATCCCAGCAATGGAACCATAAATACCCATAGGAGACACGAAGATGATCTCATCAACACTTCTACCTTGAGCATTAAGGGCCATTCTGAATCTCAAGTGGGTGAAACAAATACCGATCCATACAAAAAACGAAGCCAAAGAGCATACAGAGAAGAACCAAGTGAATACAGTGGATTCTTTTTCTGATAACACAACAAAGCCCAATAACCCGATTATATCAGTGAAAATAATAGAAGCCATAGGACGACCGGCTCTGTCAACATATGCAAAGATACTGGGGATCAAGCCTTGAACAGCCAACGAAGCCAAAGTTCTGGAACATCCATAGACTGAAGAGTTACCCACAGACACGACAGCGACTAAGATCACGGCGTTCATAATGTGTGGTAACACCTTGATGCCACCATTATTGATGGCGATAACGAAGGGAGAAGAAGTGACATCTTCAGAGGAGGATCCGTTTAAGAGTCTCTCGTCGTTGTATGGGACTAAACAACCAATGACGATAGCAGTCAAGATGTAGAAGATGGTGATTCTCCAGAAAACCTGTTTCGTAGCCTTGGGTAAAGACTTACGAGGATTCTTCGTTTCACTGGCAGCCAAGGCGACCAATTCACAGCCGCCGAAGGAGAAGGCAGCGGAGATGAACACAGAACAGACTCCTTTGAACCCATGGTTAAAGGCCCCCGGATTATGCCAATACTTGCCACCAATATAGCCCTGGTCGCCAACACCACAAATGATGCAAATAGAACAGATGATGAAACCAACCACTGCTACCACTTTGATGATAGACAAGACAAACTCAACTTCACCGTATCCCTTAACACCAAACATATTGATACTTATAATCACCACGTAGAACACGGCAACCCATACTGCTGGATTGATATCAGCATTCCAATATTGAACGGTCATGGCACAGGCAATCAATTCAGAAGGGAACGAAATCAACCACGACATAGCGTACAAGACACCCAAGACATACCCCCAAGCAGGTTCGAGGAACCGCAGAAAGAAGGCATTGAAGGAACCAGACACTGGGAATTGAACTGAAAGCTCACCCAAGGCCATCACCACACAGAACATGGCAAAGCCTACGAGCAGATAACCGATAAGAACTGAAGCAGGTCCACCACTGGCAAGAGCATAACCAGACCCCACGAATAAACCAGTACCGATAGAACCACCAATAGCAATCATCTGCAAGTGTCTTGACTTCAATCTTCTGGCCAATGGGTGTCTTGCAGTAGCATAGATTGATTTTTCCATCTCGGTCATATTGGAGGTATCAAAGCCTTCAGCTTCCAAGTCCATGGGCTTGAAAGTATCGATGAATCGTCCAACGGGGCCCCGATATGCACCAGTGCTGACACTGTCATAAGAGTAGTTGTCATCATCATATGAAGAGCGGTTAGAGCCTGCCGAATTGGTGCTTCTTCTAGAAGAAACTTCAGCAGTTTCGACGTCTCGAGTGTAAGAATTTTTCTCATTCATGATCAGTGTGGTCTTCTTGAGGTTGCAATGATGACTATCTGAGGTTTAATAGATTGAAAAAGATGAAGATGGAGATCTAAGATAAAGTTATCAGTTGCTTCTCTAGTCTATATAACCTGACCTTATTATTCACCTTATTAATCCGGGTATAAGTCAGATGATAGATGTTCCGGGAAAAATAAAAGGGACGGTTGCAAAAAACAATTTGAAACAGTCAAGCAAAAAAACAGATCTCACTCCTCGACAAAACCGTTTATAGGGTGTTCTGGTTATGACCTGAAGCTCCACTGATAATTCTATAACTCTTGGAATTCAGTGCCTTAATAGTGAAAAATTCTAGTCGAAACTTTTGGTAAAGGTTTTTACTACAATGAACGAGGGCCATCTGCATGAAAACAATCGCATGCATAAAATGCAAAATATGCACCTCTCTACAGATTAATCTATGCAAAGTGTCCAACGTTGGATGTCACACGGAGACGACGATAAATGCATGGAGTACAGGAACTGTCTTAGCCGTTGATCAGTATACATAGTTCGCATTGCATTTATAATTTGATTACTTTGGAAGGCCATCTTTTGATTGTAGTTAATTATCAACTCCTTAGATGGCCGTGTAGCCACAGTTACTATTATTACGTTCGCGGAGAGTCTATGGTGCGGCGCTAAATATTTTTTTTTTCCCTGTGAGAACCGGCCAATGGACTACAAATCCAAGGCATTGAGGGCATCTGAGGGGTCGGAAGTCGCAAATGGTAACTAAAAACGATCAAGGGAATTTGCCTCGAGAGAAAGAGAAAATGTGGCTTTTAACTGGCTGTATCTCTACAACGTGTTGTGGCCTGAAAAGGCTGTCAATAACTTCCCATTTAACAACTTCACCACTAAACCTGTTTCATCTCTATCTTCCCTTCCACCGTTTACTTCTTTGAGCCCTTCAACTTTGATCTTTCCTGTTTTGCCCTAACCGGGGGTCTGCCTCCAAAAAATACAGGTACCGAATATTTGCAAGCGATCAAAAAGGAAAGATAACCCTCGAATGCCCCTAGCATTTGAGACTTGGCTAATTCTATTTTTCTGCAAGATTTTAACAATAACGAGAGTGTGTGAAGAGGCCATCCTGAGCAAATGTAGTGTTAAATATCTTCGGAGCTATCATTGGCAATTGCAACAGCAATGTTTCTCGATGTTTCGAATCAATCACCTGCAATACCTGACTACAGAAGTTGGAGGGAGAGGGTTCAGCCCAAACGTGTGGACGTGAAGTTGTACAGCTCATGCGCCGATGGAAATCTGAACATGGCTTCGCATCTAGGGATGCCTATTGTATTGTGCTATTGTCCGATAAATTAGTAGCAGGGAAGTACCTCGAACACGACGATAAGTTTTCCACGTGCACTATGGCTAGTCTTGTGGTCGTCTGATCCATTGGTACGGTGTGGCTAGAAAACCGTAGATGCTGTTCCGGGTCATATCCTGTAGCTGAACGCCTGCTTCTTTATACGTGAAGGAACGGCGATTCGGTCCATCGCGGGCTTGATGCGGAAGATTATTTTTTCAATCACAGTAATCACTCCAGCGCTCACAAAACAAGACAGGTTTATTACCCAAGAACAATACCTCGCTTATGAGATTGTATTGTCTAGTTCGGCTTTGAAGTTCCATTTTCGTCCGTACCAGGTTGTTCTCCTTAAGAAAATTTTTCCATTTATCCTATTTAGGACACCTGGACAATAACACCGTCAAATGTTGAAAACTTCGATTGTTGGAGTTTGGGCTTTTACTCAATTGGGCCGCACATATGCAGATCATAAAGTGCTAAAAACCCCGTAGAGGGAAAATAGAAGGCTCTTAATGTATACGCTTTATCACGAGAGTTTCTATTGTTGAGGCGTTAAACTTAAATTAAGCTCCGCGGACTGTAGCTCGTTTACCACGTCGTGATGTCTTCGCATCTGTGCGTATATCACTTTTGAGAGCCGCCTCTTCTCTATTGTCTCCTGTCAATTTATCCTGTTCAAGGGTACAAAATGCTATTATACATCCAAAGTCAATCAAAAACATGAGATCCTCGTTTACATGTCAAGACCTGGCGTGTAATGTTTACAATCAGGTTTAAACTTTTCGCAATAGTTGATAAGAACCGAACTACAGGCTGATTGACTGATAAGGTTATAAAGGAGTGTTTTTTCATCTTTTCTCGTAAAAGTTATTTCTCTTGTTGAGCCATCAATTCTTTATAATTTCGGACTCAACAATACGCTCCCTTTATATTACAATGTTTACAAAGCATTCATTATTTCGTGTATTAAATAGAACAGTTAAGCATGGTGGCCTATCTTGATATCTTCGTATGCAGGTTCCGCCTTCACAAAGATACGCTTCATGGCGGAATTTTTGTAGTAGTTGTTAGACATGTAGATTACCCCGGTCAAATATGCGGCCCCGCCAGCAATTAAAGCCTTCATTGGAGTGATCTTGAGCATTGTGAATATTTAGTGATAAGAAACGATTGTTGGATCATATTCGGTGCTTGGCCTTCCGCTTTTATATAAATTTCACTGAGACGACTTAAACTTTATGATGCCACTTCGAGTGGTTCGATCATGCTTTGCGAACGAAGTGGTTCCACCCATACGATGCACGCGGGAGAATTCTAGCAGAATGCGGATCAATCCGAAAATTTTATCACTTGCGTACTCAGGAAATCAGGTGCTGCATTAGAAGCAGTGCGAACTTTTCGTAAAATCACCTGTTTTTTCCGTCTAACACAAAAAAAAGTGACATCCTCACGACAATTACCGCATGGTTTGCGAAAGTAATCTAGTACATTCTCACCCCATCACCAGCGGGTAATATGGGCAAGAATTGACCAACGATAAGCATCGGGAGATCAAAGAGGTCTCTTTTAACAGTCCATACTGACCGAAATTCTATGTAGTCACCAGAAACTTTTTTTTGGAGCTTACATTTAGTGAATATAGTCAGATGCAAATTCCCCACTGCCACCGATTTGAACTGTTTAAAATAATTGACTATTGAGTCATCATCGTACATGAGTTCCATAATGAACGTTCTCTTCGATAAGACTTCACGCAAATTGTATCCCAAAAGAGAAAGAAGGTCTTCAGAAAATGACACAATCTCTCCTGTTCGTCGCCAGATGATTGTGGGAGACAGATTGAGCTGCGATAAGTTTTCGCAGTCAAGAAGGACCCGTTGAAGCGACATTTCTAAAAATTGAAAGTCATAGGGTTTTAGAAGAGACTTATGGGCGGCAATAAATGTGGGCCTATATGAAGCAATCAATTTTAATATAATGAGTAAATTTTCCCTTTTCCGTTGCTTCTGTTCTGATGGAAGGTCGTTTCCCAGGAACCGCTGCTTTAGAAAATATGTGAGATTATGGTACAGCAGCGGATAATCGAAATCAATCACGTTTTTGTTATAAATGTCCTGCACTTTTTGGTACATTTGGTGGGTGGTTAAGGGGTTGACGTACCCCGGATGTTGCAGGGGCCTTCTTTGTGGATTAAGTGGGTCTTGAGATGCAGCAGTAGAAATTTTAGGGTCATTTTGGGGGGCATTTTTTGGTCCTGTGGGTTCAGTTTGGGCAGTCTGCTGCGCAAGTGGGTCCATATTTGGCTGTACTGGTCCCATGATCTCATTGAGACCGTGTTCCACCAGCGCGTGCGGGTACCCGGTTTTCTCCGAGGTGGTGGAGAACCCAAGAGAGATAAAGGGTCTTGTATCCTTGTATTTGAGTTTGTGTAATGACTCTGGGGTTATAGTGGGCATGGTTCCAAATGCTGGAACTTCAGACAGACTTGAAGGGGTTGGTGATGTGGGTTTCAGGTTTAGTATAATATCTCCCAACATGAGGTATTCTTGATTAAGATAATTCAGATTAAACAAATCGATACTCCCAGGGGTATCAGATACATCAAGAGCATCGAGCTTTTTATTAGAGGAGATCCGATGTAGTACATCATCGGTGGTGTCGAGAATTCGATTTTCTTTGAGTTCAGCAACGATATCCCGTTGAATAAAATTTTGTTCATCCAGGAACGCGAGTGCATCAGCGGTGGAACCGGTTGGATCAAGTGATGTAGGTCCATTTTGATTGGTTTTGGGATTATTTGTAGGCTTTAATTGATTTATAGGTACCTCGAGCTTAATTTCCGCAGAAGTAGACCGCTCTGACAGTATCATAGCCATCTCTTTCATGTATTTGGCTCTTTTTCGTACAACATCGGTGCATTCGTGTCCAAGGTTACGCTTGACACAGTTCTTGCAAGGCCTTTCATTTGAACATTGCAAATGCTTCAGGTGACAGAAAACGCATGCACGCGATGCTGGTTTTCGAGCTATCTTCTCTGATAGCGAGAGTTTTCTGGTCATGTTCTCCTGGGGAGCATCTAAATCTGGGGTAGTTTATATTTAATTTTCCGGGGAGTTTTTTCTTCCTGAGTTGAAGCTGTGATTTTTTTTTTTAAGGTGATTTTTTTTTTCAAATGTGTGAAAAATATGCTTTCGGATTGGCTGTTTACACGGAGGTGAAGCTCAATAAGATAGGGCAAAAAGGTGAAAATTTAGGCGATTATGGATCCGATGTCACGTCAGTTGGATAGAAAGCTCTTTCTAGAGTGATATCGAAGTATCTGCAGTATCTGCAGTCAGTTTCAACGATCTGCCAGTGGCTAACCCTCGACTCTTTATACCAGTTCGGAGTGGAGATTCGTGCAGCCCAACGCGGCTTTTTCTCAGCAACTAGTCGAATTTTCCCGCAAAGTCCCGGGGTAAGCCCCGGCGTCACACGGACGCCGTTCTGAAAAACAAGCTTTTATTTTTTATAACTTTCAACTGGTTTACACTGTGAGTAAGGTCCCCTCGTTTGGCCTGCATGGAAGGGATCTGCGAAACCTGTTAAGTCACAACAGCGGGGATAACCACAATTGGATAATACACAGGACCAGATCGGAACTGCACCAACGCTTTTATTGTTGGTAGTTGGAGGGTTTCGGTTCCGGTTCCTCGGCACACGTAATCATCTGCAAAACCCCAACTCAACCCCTCTTCACTGTCTCTATAATATAAGAGATCTGTTGGTGTCCCTCGACTTCATCTCCTTCAATCCCCATACTTACTGTCCAATTGTGTCTACTGAAACGGGAATATGTCAGAATTATACCACAGAGAAATAAAAGTGGTGGATGGATCGCCAAATCGGGTAGTTGGGGCTATTACCGATGACTCCAAGATCCCCCTTAAAGTTGTGTACCGAAAATATACGGCAGCAGCAAAAATTGCCCCAACGCAAACCCCACTGAATTGGGTGTTCCTATCTGGGAATGGTATGAACAAGGGTGTGTGGAACTACCACATTGATGCCCTCTACCGACACTATCTGCAGACTGATACTCCTGTGAACACGGTGCTTGCATTGGACTATGTGTGTCAAGGAGAACTGTACGCTATCAATGGACAGCGATTAGGATATGCCACCTCCTGGTTGGATTTTGCAAAAGATGTGAAGTTAGTACTCGACGGTGAAATGGATAATTTTGTAGGGCCAAATCAGACAAATATTCTTGTAGGACACTCTATGGGTGGGTTCACCCTGTTGATGGTTTCATTTGTGATGCCCCATTTGTTTGAAGCAGTGGTGGTGTACAATCCGGTGGTGTACAATAATCCAGAAGTTAATGGGATGCTCAAACAGGCATTTGAGTCGATGCAAGATAACGGCATGATGAGTGACACATTCAAAGTTGATGACATCACCTTAGATGCCAAACCTGCCGGTCATCCTGGTGCCCTCGAATGTGGACCAATTCATCCCGATGTGATTAAGCATTTCCGAACCAAATCATTCTTTAAGAAGTTTGATGATCGGGTATTGCGGGATATGATTGCTGATGATTTGATGGTGATCCCATCTGGTGATGGGGTGGGAGGGACCTTAAAGCTTAAATCTACTGAGTTGCACCAAATGTCGTGTTACATCAATTCGTTCCATTCTGTTGCCGAAGGGATGAAATTGTACAGCTCTATTGAAGCCAAGGTATACTTCATTCATAGTGAACGTGATGTTCTGCTTCCTGAGGGAGTTAAATTCTTGAAAGACCTGCTCCCCAATTGCACCTATATTTCCACCACGGGGGTACATCTGGACCATGGGATCAATCCAGATTTCTTCCTCGAACATCTCTACGATATCTTTAAGAAGGCCAATTCGGACGGAAAGGGATCTGATTTAGATACTAAATTGCAAAAGAAGTATGGGTCGAGATTCAATGAAGTTGTTGCAGAGGCGGAATTTAAGGAGATTCTTTCGAAGTTGTGAAGGCCGATACGTCTCTTTCAAAAGGCTTTAAAAGGTCAATTCTATATACATTCGAATGGCATTCGAATAACTCTGCTATGCAACCCATTTATCTTGATACACTGAGCCATTTAGTTAGATGTATTTGAGATTTACGAAATCAAGTTATGCCTTAATATAGTAAAATATCCTGCAATAACCAACACTATACCAAGAAGTCTATGTTTTCAAATTGAGTCTCTTGACTCGTCCCTCTTTTCGGGCTGTACATTCCCTATCTCTTCCCTACCTTTTCCCTATCTCTTCCCTACCTCTTCCCTACCTCTTCCCTCTTTAGTCCACATCTTTCCCACTCCCTAGGCGATGATCATCGCCTTCCTGCATATTTCCCCAACTTTCTTTTTTTTTATTGGAAATTTTTCATAATCCATCTTATCTAACCATGGCATCTAGAGAAGTTGTGCTTGGATATATAGCAGATTATGCTTCTAGGGATGAAGATTTGAGCAAGATTGCTTCTGCAATTGAGAAGTATGTTTCCAAAACCGATATAAAGTTGGAAAAACCTGCTCAAAAGTTGGAGATTGTGCTTGCAAAGCTGATTGAAGACGATGTTGATTCTTCCAAAGACGATGAATCATCTTCCGAAAGCGATGACGATGCAGATTCTGAGTCTGAACTGTCAGACGATTCGTCTGAAGATTCTTCTGACTCTGAAGATAATTCCAGTGATGACGAAGAAGAAGAGGAGAAGGAGGAGAAGGCTTCTTCTTCAAATAAAAGTAGTTCTAGTTCTGATTCAGATTCTGACTCTGATTCTAGCTCTAGCTCTAGCTCTAGTTCTAGTTCAGATTCAAGCTCTAGTTCAGATTCAAGCTCTGATTCCGACTCAAGCTCTGATTCCGACTCAAGCTCTGGCTCCGATTCCGATTCGAGCTCCAGGCTGAGCTCCAGTTCAAGTTCTGATTCTGATTCTGATTCTGATTCTGATTCTGATAGCTCCAGCTCTAGCTCATCTGATTCTGATAGCTCCAGCTCTAGCTCTTCCGGTTCATCTGACTCTGACTCTGGCTCTGACTCAGATTCTGATTCTGAAACCTCTAAGAAGAGAAAGACAGAGGAAGAACAACCCACCACTAAAAAAGCCAAGATAGAAGTCCAGACCTCTTCATCTCAAACAGAGTCTATCTCTCTGTCACCAGATATGGGGTACATTCCAGCAACATTAGAGCCAGAACTCAAAGCAGGCCAACGTAAGCATTTCTCCAGAATTGAAAGAGACAAGATCTCCTTCGAAAACTCGGTTCTTCAAGATAACACCTATAAGGGAGCCGCTGGAACGTGGGGAGAGATGGCAAACGACAAGCTTTTGCAAGTAAGAGGTAAGGATTTCACCAAGAATAAAAACAAGATGAAGAGGGGAGCATACAAGGGAGGAAGTATTACCATGGCCTCTGGATCATACAAGTTTACTGATTAAGTACTTGAGGTGAAAGAAGGAATCAATTGCTTTAAAACTGGTGAAGATTGTTAGATTGTTAGGGTAAGATTTATGGAATCATTTTAGATTTTAGCAACTGATGGGTCCCCGACGAGGTGTAATTGTGGAAAGAGGTCGTTGATAGCTGCTATAGATGCTATAGATGGCTAGATATATATAATGATGCATAGGGAGATGTAGGAAGATGTAGGAAGATGTGAGAAGGTAATTTAATGGGAGAAGAGGAGATATAGGTAGATGTTGGTAGATGTGGGGAGGTAGGGGGACACAGGAAGATGTGAAGATGTGAAGATGTGAAGATGTGGAGATATAAATGATGCATGAGAGATGTACGTGTTTGTAAAGAGATGTGCAGAGGTATATAGTAACGAAGATATAGAATAGGTGATTAGTTGGTTACTGAATGCAGCCATTAGAAGGAAGAGCCAATACTTTACAATTTTGCATTACTTTACGGAATCTCCACATGTATAGATGGTGTTCTGCAAAGCAAATGCATTAGTTACGTGAAATTTACCAGTCAGCTTACATACACCGAAGACGACTAGTACAGAATATGGACTCTAGCTTGCTAGTTGTGATTAATTGTAGTTGTATCAGATTTGGATGTGTCATATTTTTACCAGATAAGTGTGGTATATTTTTAACAGATTAGGTAGCAGTGTTGGCAGGGACTTCAATGGATCAGTGTACCTAAAGTTATATAGATAAATAAGTCATTACACCTATGATGCATGTGAAGACAATTGCATACAACTACATGCAATTATACAATTGTAGAATTCCATACTACTTTATTCTACTTCATACTAATTCATACAATTATGCTGCTTCACACTTCACACTATTTCAAATCGTCGCCTACAGTCACATACAATTATACTGATTCTTTCGGATCCAGCTTCTCTCTATCACAGTAAAGCTGCCAAATTTTCCACTGTTTTATGTAAATTCTTAGGTTTACTTCACAGTTTTACCCGTTTTACCCCTTCTATCTCTAATCTTATAAGACTCTAGCGATCATTCTATTCTTGCTATTCATACTATCATCTATTCTTGCTATTCATACTATCATCATACTCTTTCATCTCTCCTCCTCTCCCGTTTATTCACCTCTTCTATCCCATCTCACCCCCCACTTCTCTCACTTATCTCTCACGTATCTCTCCTCTCATCACCATTTGTAATCCCCCATTCACTACCATAATCCACCTTCTAATCTACCTCCCCCTATGTCTCGTAGAGGAGCTGGAACGGTAAATTATGCAGAGCTAGAAGCTGGAAACTTCCTGGATGATTCTCCCAGTGACACAGACCGTTCTGCCCCCAGAAGACGTCGGAAACCGGCCTCTACCGTCCCTCCTTCGAAAAGGCAAAAAGTCCAAGAATCAGTGGAAACCATCAAGTCCCAATTGGATGAAAAAGTGTATCTGGATGATGAATTAGTGCAATTGACTACTGAAGCTCCCTCCGGTTACGTTCCAGATGCTGTCTCCAAGACTTTTGGCTCCCTGGACTTTCTGTATTTGAAGTTAAAGCCAGATCATTTCTCCAGACCCTTATGGATCTCTCCAAAAGACCTTCGTATCATCCTTGAAAGCTTCTCTCCATTGGCAGAGGGAGCCCAGGAATTCTTAGTCACTATAGCAGAGCCAGTATCAAGACCCTCTCATATCCATGAGTATAAAATCACCATGCATTCGTTGTATGCTGCTGCCTCCGTTGGTTTGGAAGCTGGTGATATTATTTCGGTACTTAATCGAATGTCCAAAGTTCCAGTGGCCAAGGAGATCATAGAATTCATCGAGAGTGCCACTGTGTCTTATGGAAAGGTCAAATTGGTGTTGAAAGACAACAAATATTACGTAGAAAGTACTCTGGCGGAGATCTTACAAATGTTACTTCAGGATCCAGTTATTGGTCCTTGTAGAATCACCAGTGCCGGAGAGAATGACAAGTTAGAAACATATAACGTTACCAAAGATTCCAGTGCCATCCCTGGTAAAGATTTCCCTGAAGAAACCGGAAAACTGGCTCTGAATGAAGCACCTCCACTTTCTGGAAATGTCGGAGAGCTTTTCGATGGGATCATGGGGATTGGTGACGAAGAAGGTGACGATTTTGCCGTCCATGCCTTTGAAATCTCGGTACAATCAGTGGAAATCGTTAAAAGACGATGCCAGCTGATCGATTACCCTGTTTTAGAAGAATACGATTTCAAAAATGACTCCAGAAATGCCGACCTTAAGATTGACTTGAAGGCGTCGACACAGATCAGACCATATCAAGAGAAATCACTCTCCAAGATGTTCGGTAATCTGAGAGCTCGTCTGGGGATCATTGTGTTGCCTTGTGGTGCCGGTAAAACCTTAGTGGGGATATCTGCTGCTTGTACCATCAAAAAATCGATTATGGTATTATGTACTTCTTCAGTATCAGTGATGCAATGGAGGCAACAATTCTTGCAATGGCTGACGATTAGTCCCAATGATGTAGCAGTATTCACCTCAGATAACAAAGAAATGTTCAACGGAGATGCTGGACTCGTAGTGTCTACTTATTCTATGGTAGCTAATACTCGTAATCGATCCCATGAGTCTCAAAAGGTGATGGATTTCCTTACCAGTCGAGAATGGGGGTTCATTATCCTTGATGAGGTTCATGTGGTTCCAGCAGCAATGTTCCGTCGAGTGGTCACTACTATAGCCGCCCATGCTAAGTTGGGACTCACAGCAACCCTTGTTCGTGAAGATGATAAGATTTACGATTTGAACTTCTTGATTGGACCCAAGTTGTATGAGGCTAACTGGATGGATTTGGCACAAAAGGGTCACATCGCTAACGTTCAGTGTGCTGAAGTATGGTGTCCCATGACTCTGGAGTTCTATCAAGAATATTTACGGGAACTGGCTCGGAAACGAATGCTTTTGTATATCATGAATCCCACAAAGTTCCAAGCTTGTCAGTTTCTTATCCATTACCACGAGAAACGAGGAGATAAGATCATTGTCTTCCTGGACAACGTTTATGCTCTTCAAGAGTATGCATTGAAATTGGGTAAACCTTTCATCTATGGACTGACTCCACAGCAGGAAAGAATGACCATTCTTCAGAACTTCCAACATAACGACCAGATCAATACTATCTTCCTTCTGAAAGTTGGAGATACTCTGATTGATTTGCCAGAGGCAACGTGTCTTATTCAGATTTCTCTGCATTATGGGCTGCGTAGACAAGAAGCTCAACGATTGGGTCGGATTTTACGAGCTAAACGTAGAAATGATGAAGGTTTCAACGCCTTTTTCTACTCTCTAGTGCTGAAGGATACCCAAGAGATGTATTATCTGACTAAAAGACAGGCGTTTTTAGTGGATCAAGGGTATGCTTTCAAGGTGATTACCCATCTTCTGGGCATGGAACAATTACCAAACTTGGCATACCTGCTGCCACGAGAGAGAAGAGAATTACTTCAGCAGGTATTATTGAAGAATGAAGATGCAGCAGGGGTTGAAGTTGGTGATGATTTGGATACAAATTTCATTAGCAAGGAGAGAAGAGTCAAGTTAGAAGGTCTGGTAGCCACTCGAACTGCTGGGTCACTTGCAGGGCTTGCAGGAGGGGAGGATATGGCTTACATAGAGTACAGTAAGAACAAGAACAAGGAGTTGAAGGAGCATAATCCGTTCATCCAGAAGATGTATTACAAGAAGAAAAAGGCATAGGAAGATATAGAATGAAAGAGAAAGAAACAGAAAGGGTAGGAAGGGTAGAAGGAATTGTAGCAGGAACTGTAGTGTAGAAGAAACGGTAGAAGAAACGGTAAGAGGTGTGAGGATGTGGCCATTCTAATAATCCATGTTAATGAGTTTCATCGTGGATACAAGTAAATCAGTATCTATGTTGATCGAGCTTCGAGTTACCTGTTTGAATACGATCTTCTTGCTTCGTACATTTTATCTCTTACTCTCTTACTCTCTTACTCTCTTACTCTCTTACTCTCTTACTCTCTTACTCTCTTACTCTCTTACTCTCTTACTCTCTAATTGTCCTCTAATGCTATTAACCGCTACCCATGCTATTACATCCCTAGGCACCTACAAACTCTCCGAAATCGTCAAAGTCATCCTCCTCGTCCAACAGAACCCCCAGGATCCCATCTGCTATGCCATCCACACCCCTTCCGTGCAAGTATTGTGCCACTACCAGGTTAAACTTTGAATGGTACCGATCTAAAACCTCCAAAAACTGCCAAGCATCTTCTAGATCCTCAAACTCAAGTCCTAGAGCCACCTGAACCACTGCTGAAGATGTATGCTCTTCCAGAGATCCCAAAACGTCCGAAACGTCTTCTACTTGTGTTACATCATCCTTCCTATCAGGGTGGGTTATATTATTTGAGTTTGAATCAGAAGGCTCAGAATGGCCAATACTCTCGATATGATTATACTGATTGAACTGACTAGAAGAATTGATCCGATCTTGTAACTGAGTAGTAGACTGACCCCCAATGTTCTCTTGATGTCCCTCAATGTCCCCAGTCCCTTCTGCTGTTACTGGTATGGCTTCAATTGGATGGTAACCAGTGCCAGGAAACTGAGCAATAAGTCGGAAATGTCGTGGTGAGTCCAGGCATACTTGTACAGTTTCACCACCATTGTTGGCTATGTGATAATGCAACTGGTCGTTACTTGGATTGTACCAAATTTCTGCCCATACTTCGTTTCGACCGGTGAAGAGTTCCAATTTAAGTCTAAGGGTTTGATAGGGTTTCAGAGGGTCTAAAGGAGAATTTGGAGTAGGCATTGATGATGAATCATCCAGCAGTATTGAGGGTATATAATTCATGGATTCAAGGATTGTTTGATCGGTACTGGTTCTATTTGAAAGGAGATCTTCTTCTTCTATAGCCCTTAAATTGCCGGTCCAAATGGGCAATTGTTGGGTCCAATTGAGTCTCAGGATCTCGTCTTTAGATACTCCAAACACCCTTACATTCTCAGCAACGAAAAGAATGCTTCTCCTGGTCATAATGGGGGAAATTAGAGGAGAATTGTGGAGAATTGTGCTGTTGTTAAGAAGGAAAGGATTAGATTTGAAGGGAGACAACAGAGAATGAGAATGAGAAAGAAGTGGAGTGATACAAAAGATAACGAATAGAGGCAGACGGAGGTATATAAAGGGTAGAGATAGATGGAGGTATATAAAGGCTAGAGGTAGATGGAGATATTAAAAAGAGATACATACACATGATAAGGTCGTAATTACTATAATCGCCTGATAGATGTATCATAAGATGATACTGATGGAGATAAAAAAGAGCAGCAAGATGAAACGAATTAGATCTTAGTAGAGATCTAAATTAGGTCCGCGAGGGATAAAGGAAAGAATGTGAAACCATTGTTAGGACGCATAGAGAAGGGGAATACACCGATGGACAAGGTAAATATACGGATGTGAATGGTGGAAAGAGAACAACTGACCATGGCTGGCCATTTTCTTCAATATGATGGTTAGGTGGAACGGCGAATGGCTCTTTTGATATGCATGATTTCTTCTTGAAGCCTTCCATTGGTGACTTTCTACTGCTAGTTATATGGGTTGCAATCATATCAACCACATTTAAAAGGCTACAAACAACCTTCATTTCTATCTACTCGGCGCCAACGAATGTACAAGGTCCCTCTACAGAGTCCCTAAACACCGTCAAACATCTTCTAGCACAACACATTCCTTCACCTAATTGTCTTCTCCAAGAAACTCTAAGAGATCTCTCTTCATCTATGATCTCTCGTTGTACGAGTCTATGTTTGGTTGCGAGCCCTGTAATATTTTCTCCCACCTCCTTTGAGCCCTTTCCTCCCACCGTAAACCCACTTTCTCTCAATGCTCCCACTTTACTCGGTGACAATTTTTCACCAGCTTCACCCCCAAGAGAACCCCCGCCATGTTTACCGCTTTAACACGCTGTGGATTGGGCAGAACTACTATCCTGCCGACATTTCAGGCTTTCAGGGCAAATTCAACCTTGACCCAGCTTTCTGAGGCTATTAGAACGTCTGGAAAGGATGCCAAAGTGACCTCCAACAAATCAGTAGCAGACGATTTAGACCATCTTTTACTTAGCGAATCACGGACTAAATGGCAACAAAATGAGGTCACCTTCGGGCTGCTGAGCGGAACTGACTACCTCCTTCAACAGAACATCAGACATCCTCGTGACGTCGCTAAATCGATCCGTGAATACGGTCCTATGGCTGGCCGTGCCGTCGACGTTAGAGCAGGAAATGTGTCTGGAGCCGTTGGTGGAGTGAAAAGACTTATTAACAATAATAGAATCAGACCATTCCAAAAGGTGCAAAGTCGTCATATAAGGATGGCCAAACTTCACAAGATGAAGAGATCACGTTGGTGGAGAAGTACGTTCTCTGAAGGGTTCAAGAAGTTGATGGGCCAGGTCAGAGATGCCACCAGAAGAGGATATTAGCATGTACATATAATAGAAATTCGTGAGAGACTGTTTTTTGTAGATAGGATTTGAAGAAGGTTGATACTAGTAAGTGAATTGGTTGTGTTGCAATTTATGGTGAAAGATGCAGATCATTATGAGAAAACGGAACACGGTAGAACACATAGGGTAGGTAAAAGGCGTTAGGGGGTTGAAATTTCATGTTTGTAGTCAACATGGATGGTGAGAACACAGTAGATGAAAGCATTGAGAATAATCAAGGAGAAGAGAGGAGGAGAAGGGTAGAATATATGAGAGAAGTGAGATGGAAAGAATGTGAGATGAATGTAAGAAGAAGGAAGGATGGAGCAATGGAAGATGGAAGGATGGAAGAATAGAAGATGGAAGAATGGAAAATGAAGAATGGAAAATGAAGAATGAAAGAATAATTGAAGAATGGTAGAAGAATAGAAGGAGAATAGAAGGAGAATAGAAGGAGAATAAAAGGAGAATAGAAGGAGAATTGAAGAATGAACGAATAATCAAAGAATACTATCTTATACATCTGTACTGTTTTGGATAATCTAGATGGAACGGCATAAGTTGCCATGTTAGGTTCGAAAATTTTTACCGGTTGACTCAAGATGACTCTCTATGCTGCGCGGCCTAACATAAGAGTCTTGTTGAGTCACTTAGGTGTTTTGAGTCACTTGGAAGTTTTGAGTTGCAAGTTCAGAATGTTGCAACAGAGTTGGGCGATCCATATTTGACCATTATTGATTGCGGTAGAAAGTAGACTTTCACTGTCCTTACAGATTATGTCACACCTTATGGAAAACCAGCAATCAGCTCCCATATGGAACTCTTTGTCTATGTATTTTGATCTTATTAAAAATAGCTTTCGCCCTTCCATACCCCTAAATATAACATCACTGTTAAATTTTACTGTAAAGAAATCGGCTTGACAGATCAGACAGCTGCAGCAGTCCCCCAACAAAATTACATCAAACATAACAATGTAAAACCAATTCCAGCAGAATGAAAAGCAAAGCACAGTTGTAGCATTACCATTACTATTACCATTACCGTCAACTATAATCATTATAAATATCATATCCTACATCGTAACCTCTTCATACCTGCTTCATACCTGCTTCATACCTGCTTCATAACTGCTTCGAAATTGCTTCGTAATTGCTTCATTTTACTACTTCACATCCTCCCTCCCAGAACCTATTCCACCTTAATCCATCTTCCGGCTCCTCTACCCTTCCTCATCATCATTGGGTTTCACCTTCCCCCAGCGCTTATCTCACACGTGATCGGCGGTGGGTTGCAGGGGACCTCTCTCGCCCATGCAATTATTTAAACACCCAACGTGGATCTACAGACATCAGAGAGTCCGAAACTGGTTGGCATCTGCTCTGACAGTAGTAGACGTTTGACGGGAACATTCTGGTGCTAGTTTGGAAACTTAACCTCAAACCATGAGCTCCCCACTGAGTCTTCCGGCCATCACTGGAAAATTGGATTCTTCAATTGGTTTCCATATCTTTCCAGAAGCCTTACAACCATGGAGACCCACTATTTTAGCCTATGCATCAACAGTGGCGTCAACCACGGTAGGTTTCCCATTAGATACCGTTAAAACAAGAATGCAAACCCACAAAAACTTCACTTCTTACGGTGATTGTATCAAGAAAACCTTTGCTAAAGAGGGCATCAGAGGATTTTTTAGAGGAATTTTGGCCCCACTCTTAAGTACGTCAATGTCAAAATCATCATCAGTAGGAATTTTCACCCAAGTGAAACCATATGTACATAAAACCATTTTCGGTGGTCTGGAATTGGCAAATAATCATCCATTCTTAACTAATATCCCCGTATGTCTTTGTTCTGGGTTCATTTCTGGTGGTTCTGTATCACTCTTTGCATGTCCTTTTGAGTATACAAAAGTTTATGCCCAAATTTCTAATCTTGTACAATTAAATCTGATAAAAAGCTTACCAACCCAAGTTCAAGCCAATCATAAGATTGAAAGTCCTAAATCTACTTTAAAGATCTTCTCCCAAATCTTACGACATCATGGATTCTTTGGTCTTTATACTGGATTCAGATATCATTTCTTTCGAGATGCTCTTTCTCTGGGGATCTATTATTCTGTTTATGAAACATTCAAGATTTCTATATCTTCATTATTAGAAGATCATGACATCCCTCTGAAGAAATCCCTTAGTATTATGCTTTCTGGTGGGTTTGCTGGAATGCTTGCTTGGATTTTTGTATTTCCCATGGACACGGCCAAATCCTTGGTACAGAAAGATCTGGTGACTAATATCCTTAGATCGGAAGCAGGACTTGACACGTTGCCACCCAAGAAACGGAGATTGACCTTGGGTAGAGGCACATATCGTGGGCTTGGAATCTCTGTGCTCCGAAGCTTTTACGTTAATATGATGTTCTTTTCGGTATTCGAGAGTTTGATGGCTCATTTGACATAGTAATAGAGATGTATATAGTGTAATGTTGATGACAATAGTAAGACTGATATGACTGATACGACTACTAGGACCTATCATCTACTCCTTCTAAATCATCTACTTCTTCTACTACAACTTCATTCTTCTACCTCATCTTTCCATATTTACCTACATTCATCTGCATTATCTTCGTCTTTCTCTTTTATTATCTCTTCTATCTAGTCAAAAACACTAACACCACCCCATTTTGGGTCACAGGTTCTAACCACACCATCCTTTTCACTCAACTTGGACAACTCCTCGAAGTCAGCCTTATCCAAAGTCAAAGTTTCCAAGTTGGAGATGATTCTAGAGTCAGTGACAGACTTTGGTAACACAACATTACCTCTTTGGACGTTCCAGGATACCAAGATTTGTGCTGGTTCAGCATTGTACTTCTTGGCCAAGCTAGTAACCAAGTCATACTTGAACAAAGGAGCACCAGTGGATCCCAATGGCGAGTAAGCTTCAATCAAGATGCCCTCCTTCTGCAAGTACTCGTACAATTCGTCTTGTGGTAACAATGGGTGGGATTCTATTTGGTTGACTGCTGGCTTGATGGTGACTTCTGGATCAGCAAGCAATCTTTGTAACTTTTTCTTCGAGAAGTTGGATACTCCGATAGCCTTAACCTTTCCTGTGTCAACAAGCTTCTGCAACTTCTTGTAGGTGTCCAACCAGTCCCAAGTAGAGTCTGGTTCACCCTCTTGAGTCAAAGGAGCAGGCCAATGAATAAGATAGAGGTCAAGGTAGTCCAATCCTAAGTTCTTTAATGAAACGTCAAGAGCCTTGGCTGGGTCTCTTTGGTCCTTATTCCAAAGCTTGGTAGTAATAAAAATCTCATCTCTGGGTATACCAGAGGCCTTGATCCCTTGTCCAACCTCGACTTCATTACCGTAGATGAAGGCAGTGTCGATATGTCTGTAGCCGTTCTTAAGGGCCACTTCAACGGCGTTTTTAGCGGCTCCTTCTTCAGTGGATTGCCATGTTCCCAACCCAACTGCTGGAATCACTGCTCCAGTGTTGAGCTTGAAGGTCTTGGTGTTCTTAGCAAGCGAAGCCATTGTGTGGAGTGATCGATTGGAGGAAATGATTAATGATGGTCAATGAACAGTCAATAGAAATGATCAATTGAAATGTAAACTGAATATTACTGAATATTAATTGAACTTCTGGGACCTTCGACCTCTATTTATACTTCGACCCATTGTGCTGCAGGTGGCATGGAGGGTGGGGGTGAATAGAATGGAGGGTTGGCGGGATGGAATTGGAATTGGCGGAGGAGGTTAAAGGGGTCCAATTCAAGGTATTTTGGGGTGGAGTTTTCGCTGAAAATCGGTCGTTAACCATGTTCCATGGTCTCATCATGCTCCTGTGACGTTTAGATAACTCAATGGCCTCCTAAACCCTACTAATATCCATCTTCTTTGACCCCTGTGGTTGCTCTTCCAGTAAGTGTGGCGACAAGAGTTACGTGCCCTGTCGCACCGAAAACTGCGAACGGCCCGATTTTCTATGGTTAGTAGCCCGTGCTCCGTGGCTTAATAAGCAGACATCGTTTGAATCGCTTAATCGCTGCAACATTGTTAATGTGGATGGCGATAAGTGGTGGATTGGGATGTTGTAAGCGACAGTGGTGGATGCGGTTATATTTTCTTTCACGGTAGCTCGATGTGATTAGATTGAATGTGCAATTATGTCAATCAATGTGTAGTAGATTCATCGCTTTATATATTCACATCTATCAATATCTATTCATATATATCAACACTATCCACATCTCAATATCTATCAACATCTATCCACATCTATCCACATCTATTGACATCTATTCACGTTCGTTCACATTCATTCACTACAACTCTCGGAATCTATCCACTATGTCTATTCACTATCTGATTCATCATGTCTGCTCGCTACATCTGCTCATCTGCTTCTCCGTCAAATATTCCCTATCTGGTCTTCCGTTTCTTTCATTGCCCACGATGTCGGTATCTACCTGTTTATGATCCATCTGTTGTACCAAAACATATTCTCGTAAATTTACTTTACCATGTTCTTTCTCTTCTGTTCACCATGCTATTTCTGCTCTGAGATCTTTCTGCTTCTTATCGCTAGTTAAACATGCATACTTCCAAGTGCCCTATACCCCTCCAATTCTATCTACTGTACTCGATATCTACTACTACAAATTCATTGCTTATTGTTTCATTTTCCACTCTCCTTCTCTCTACTTCCTTCTGAACAAAGAGAATTTCTTCTTGGCCCCCATGGGGTCAGACCCAGCCAGAGAAAGACTGGCCAGTGACTGCAGTGGATGAATAGTTGTCTTTTTTGCACTTCCAGGTGATTGCAGCATACCTTTTCGATCAGAACTTAGTTTTTTTATTATAGAAGAATGCTTCTTTTTACCTGATCCTGATGATTCAACTGACATGGTGTCTACCTTGGATTCATCTGCTAATGATTCAGTTCGGCGCAATTGATGAGAAAGCATCGTTAGCTTTCGAACTTCCGGGTTCCGTCCATCTGTTGCAGTGTTATCCACTGTACTTGATCGGGTAATTGGCAGGGTATGATGATGGCTCTTTTTCTTCGAAAATACTGAACCCCCTTGATGCAAAAACCCTCCCTTCTTCTCCTCGCGACCACCAGTATCAAAGGTGTGACTGTTTGAAAGTGGTGGTGTACCCCCTTTCTTACTGAATGGAGTAAGACTAGAGAGTCGTGGAAATCGACCGGTGGCTTCTGTTCTAGTGGAATTCATAGAATGAAGTGAAGTGGAAGAACCTGAAGGATGTAACTGAACCCCTGTCAATGATGATTCGGATTTATTTGACAATGATACCTGATCGGAGTGCAATATTTCCAATTTATCAATCAACTTCGAGAGAAGTTTCTTTTGAGAGTCTAATAATTCAGACATAAGCTTAACATTCACAGAACGAAGCATTAGTTTCATATCTCCAGTAATGACCCCCTTGGCGTAGATAGCGTCAATGGTATGGTCACTAGGAACGGGGGAATTGAAGGATACTAATTGATCGATTGTGACCATTGTATCTCTGTCATCTTCCTCTTTAGGAATGTTTTCACCCCCTACAGATCCACTATTTATTCCCCATTCACCAAAGGACTTATCGAAAGCCGATTTGGACCTAGGACCAACTCCATTACCCCAAATCTGGGCATTCTTAGTGTGATCACCAAGCTCAAACTGGTTGATATGTTCAGAATCTGAACTGGAGATACTACTGGCATCAGATTCGGTATTATCAGTGTTGTCTGTGTGATTCGCATCTATTTCTTCACTACTAACCCCATCTGAAGCAGCAGTTCCCTTGGATCTAGGAGAGACCATTTCCTCTGGCTCTGCTGAATGACTTCTTGGTTCTTTTGGAAGCGGTTTCGAAGAATTCAGTTTGTGTTTTGAAGAATTAGAGGAAGATGAATACTTGGAAGAATCTAATCCCGCATATTCATCTTCCTTCTCGTCGGGTAACGTTGAAAGAGATAAATTAGAGAAGCTCTGTTTACCCTTTTGACGTTGAATTTTATCCACCGAAGCTCGCTTGTGTTTATCGCTAGATTTTTTCAAAAGAGCTATATCTAAGTACCCGTCATCGATGGTATCCATAAGACCTTCGTATTCATCCAATGGGAATTTCAAATTTGGATCTACTATGGTGCCAGTGACTTCACACATCCGGAAATATTTCTCTTTACACCTCCTACTTTCATGAATGATGTAGGTTTCTTTCCGACCAATAATTCCGTAGAGAACTTCACTGATTAAATCATAAAGTAATGGAGCATTGTATAGTTTTGACATGGCTAAGCAATCCAAGGTGGTTGGTTGTAAAAGCCATTTATTCCCTACTTGTCCCGTATACATGAATTCACAGAATGCTTTGATGGAAACAGTCTGATATGGAAGGTATAGTTTTCGAGGAATAAGCAGTGGTTCCATTCTAAATTTACCATTTTGAATTTCCTCAATATTTAAAAGACCAGCAGTAAATTTCTCTTCAAAATCATCATATACCTCACTCTTACTTGATAAAGACTCTTCATTAGATATTGAGTGACTGTTAATGATTTTATCAACAAATTCCTTTTGCGATTCCTTGGTAGAGAGTCCACGAGGTGAATAGTAAGTAGAAGGTAATTCAGATTCTTGAGAAGAAGATGCCGGTTCCTGTAGAGGTTGAAAGGGTTGACTTAACCCTCCAAACTTCTGGGGGCTTTGAGACTTTCTAATCATGGTTCCAGAATTGGACAATTGTCTTAATCTACGAGACGACCTTTCTCCAGAGGCAGAAGAGATGGAATTTCTAGGTGATGCCATCGGGGAATCTCTAGGGGATCTCGGGATGTTCCGTAATACTGATAAGGCATGCACTATGGATGATCGAGGCAGAGTATGGTCAGAAGATCCCTTCCTGGACGAGGCCCGAAAACTTTGATTCGTGGGTGGAATTGGAATTGGCTCATCAGGGAGAGGTAATTGAGGAGGTATATCTTTCAAAGAACTAAAGGGAAATCCACTAGTAGAGAAAAAGTTATCGTCATCCTTATTATTACTACCACCACTATTACTAGCTCCATGAACGTTATCTGCTTGTTGAGAAGAGATTAACTTGCTCGTACTTTTTGGATCACCATCATCCTCTGAATCAATGACAGGAGCAGCATTAATGGTGGTTGTAGTACCAGAGATGGAATTTGTAGCCATTTTACCTGAAGGGAGTTCATGATGAGGATCTACAGCAGACGAAACACGATTAGAGATGGTTTTCTCCAAGAAAATCTTCGTTTCATCGTCCACGATTCTCGAGGGAGATTCGCTTTTCATTTTCAATGAAGAGGCACTGGAATTGGATTCTTGGAAGGGTAAACGGAATTGAGGCGCCTCTTTATCTCGCAGAGGCTGCTGTTGTTGGTGGTGAAGTGTTGGTGGAACCACGAGCGGAATGGAAACATGGTACTGAGGGTGGGCTTTCAGCTGCTGCTGATGTTCTTGTTGTTGTTTTGGTGGTTTGGAGGTCTCTGCTGGTGCCTGCTCAGGACCAGGAGAAAGATACAGACCTACGATATTGTTGGTGCCATCGTTGGCCAAACCTTCCAGCCTCTGAGACCTATTCGATTTTTTCTTGTCATCTTCATTCACAGCCGAAGATCTAGATCCGAAAGAACCTTTAGAAATCGAACTATGTATGCTGTTGCTCATGAAGCTCCCAAATTGTGAAGCACTTACAGAACCGCTAGAATGGATCAGAAGTTGATGGTGCTTCTGTTCTAACCCTTCGCTTTGTTGCCGTTCAAAGCTATTGACTGCTTGAAGATATCCTCTAGAAAGCAAATCGATGAAGTATCGACCCCATCTTTCAGAGAGTACTTTCAAAGCTACTGGAATTCTATCTCCATTACAAGAAACTATTTCAAAGTCTGCCGCAAGATCTCCGTACCTTTCAAAGGCATTTCTTCCCAAAGCTACTGCTGCTGGCGGGAAAACAGATCTAATGGTACTCATATTGTTCTTAGGGGCTACATAATGAACATACTCGCTGAACGAAATGGATTTTTCAGCATTTTCTGCATGTCTGGTCGGCTCTGTATCTGCTTCTGCATCTTCACTTTCTTGATCATGTTTTTCCTCTTCTGTATCACTTGATAATTCATAGGATGAAGAAAAGGTATCTTCTTCGCTGGTAGTACTGGAAAGATTTATCTTGGAAAGATTAGAGGACAGATTATAGGGTTCGAGTTCAGGACTATTGGCAGAAACAGAAGGATTGGGAGGGGCGGCATTCTTCTCCCCGGCCAAATCACTACTGGCCAAGATATTAGTGATAGGTAAACTTACCGTAATCATCTGAGTAAAAAAACGGATACTACTGGTCGTTTGCAGGGTTACGTAATTACCAAGAAGCACAACTTTATGATGAGATTGCCAAGCAAACCCACCCCAAAACCGATGTGAGCCATAGTCATGATTACAAAATACGTTGAGCCTTGACCATTTTCCCGTGGGATTGTTATAGACGAAGATGGAAATGTCATAATCATTCTGAAGGAAGCCAGTGATGACTAAATTTTTGCCAAAGATACCACCACAAGGGTATCGAAGTCTCAATGGGATAGTATGGATTGAAGTATCATTCGTATCATTGGAAGCCGGTTCTGAATCAATTGTGATATATTCTTGTTTGTCTATGGTCTTACCCATACGTTTATTGTTGATCCATTGCGTTGATCGAGGTGTGGGCAACATTTTGCCAGTTTTGATGGTTCTACCCAACTTGAACAGCAATAATGGATTCAAATAATCCTGTGGAGCATCTGCAAGAACTGGAGAATACACCACGATTGATTCTTCAGTCATGGTTTCAATTCCCCCGACCGAGGGCCTTTTTTCATCGGCCAATGCTGGATTAGATACCGACATTCTACGGTTGCTCTTCAGGGATCTCTTTTCGTGTTCCACTTCATGACTGACGGTGACGATTACACTATCAGTATAGTTTATATTCAAATGGTTTTGAGGATTAAGCTTCTTGAAGTAGTCCAGAGTCACTGAATCTGGCTTCAAGTTTAAATACAAGGGTTCATTTCCCACATATTTGTTAGTTACAAGATCAAACACAGCATTTTCATAGATTTCAGTGGAATCAGAGTCCTTCCCGCCAGCAATAAGGATACCGTAATGACCCCGTTTAGATACAAATGAAAGGTTCAGTATGGCCGTCATTTTATGATTAAATCTTGGTTTTGGAATGGCAGGATTAGTTTCCCAACCTTTACCATCGTGGAGAATCTTCCATTGTTTGGATTCCAAGTTGAATTGCCAAAGATCATTCAATGGTTGTAATTTGTTGTCTGTAGTAGTTTGAAGACCTCCGAAAAGGTATACCATATTATTTGCTGCTGCTATTTCATGAAGGAACCTAGCAGGAGGTTTCAATTTGGTAGGTATTCTTATCCAGGCCTTGTCAATAAGACTGAGACAGAAAAGCTCTTGGGACAAGTAACTTTCAAAATTTGCCGACTTGGAGTTTCTAATTTGCAGTTGGAAGACCTTTAAGATCTCTGGGATTGTATGATCACGGAATTCTAGACCTATAGTTAGACCTCCATGGCTGAAGACAAATGAGTTGTATAGAGTAGAAGCAGAGCCAGTTCTGACGTTAAGATTGTATCGGTCATCCTTTTCAGTGGGGGGGAGTTGTAGATGATGGCAACTACTGGCGAAGGGAATTTGATTGGACATGGGGACTAATGAGGACTAATGGGGATTAATGGGAGGGGGTGGGGGGAATTTGGTGAAGATATAATGTTGGTAATGGTTGACCTTATATCCCTTTGTGTGAATAGTTACCGATGGCGATAATGAGATGGTTTTTGTATGCTTTTGTATGGATTCTGATCGATTTGATAAATTTTTGATCAATTTTGATCGATTTTTGATATTTTGATCAATTTTTGTGAATGTGGGGAGGGTGATAAATGGCAGTAACTTGGCAGAATATGATGATGTGTTTATAGAAAGAGCAAGATCTTCATCGATTGAGTTGCAACTGAACACCTGTGACCTTATCCAAGAGGAGGGATCTGGTTTTACCCTACCAGAAATGCCGTCAAAAGGGGATTATTTAATAAGAAACAATCGAATTCTTGCAAAATAAAAGAAAATTATCTGGTAAAAAAAATTCGGCTATTTAGAGAAACAGCTGCTGGAGATAAGGGTAAGGGTAAAAAAAGGGTGCAAAGGATGAGGTAGGAGGAGAGATATAATGGCTTTAGAGGGGGCAAAAGTGGGATGGAGACATTGGAGAAGGGTGGGTGTGCTTTGAAGACGATGTATCAATTCTTAACCATTGGTTTCGGTTCATTTGTTTTGTTAATTGTCTGATTCATTTGATCCTTTTAGGTTCTTTTTGGTTCTTTTTGGTCCTTTGTGATTCGCTTTCTGATTATTCAAATGCGCTAAAAAAGATGGCCTCAATCAGGCAACGGAAGAGAGATGGGAATAGCGATAGTAAAATATATATTGGATTAGCGATGGCATTTTTTTCAAACTTGATTGAACGTAGATGCACATAGCTGGAGGTAGACAGTTATTAAATTGGCTATTGCACCTGTTGTGGTGTTGGACTGCAATAGCCCATAAATGACACTCGGCTGAGCGCTTAGACGCTGTCGCTTAGGGACCGCGCTTAGACAAAAATTTTATCCCTACAACAATTTGGAGGGAAGATGGAATAGAAGAGGGAGAAAGAGAGAAATATATAAGAAAGTAGATGACGACAGCAGATGACAATATTAGATGACACGAAAGGAAATGTAATGCACATGAGCATTTCGGTGATTGAATATTATTGGACGGCATGATTAGCAATATATTGCACAGTCGTATGCAATTGGTATTGTAGATTTTACGTGGGCAGTTTCTTTCTAGCATTTTGTAGGTGTTTAGGTGCTTATCTATTTTACTTCCAGCATAAAAAGCCAGGTGTTCATTCAATCACTGTGCATCCAGTTTCACCAACAGCATAAAGCCAGACGTTCGGTGATTGTAAATTGAAGGGGCCAGCAAATATGTAGTTACATTGTGCTAATAAGAGATCTTAATATTAGTGTTGATGATTCGTGGTGGCTAATTTACAATAGTTTGTCAATATTTCTGCTGGAGAGGTAACATTGGTACATATTATGTAGAAGGCAGCAGTAAAGTGCAATATTACGTAACTTCGACAGAGAGATGATAATGCTTGTTCTCGATAAGAAAACTCATAATCTGTGGCGGCTTACCACCGGGCGAGAGAGATTCAGAAACTAAATAGGCAAAAATAGCAAGCGAATTATGCACAGTTACTCAATGTCGGCGGGGGGCACGGCACTAGCAATCACGGGGGATAGTCACGGGCGGACTGGAACACCACTGGAACACAACGGAATACCATGATTACAGATACAAACACTTTATGTAGGCAGAGGAGCTCATTTGAATTGGCATCAAAGTATTGACTGACTAGCACGAATAAATTTAGAACATGGAACTAAGTTGTATGGCATCTCTTAAGTAGCAGAATAATTCGCAGAGACATTATTTATTAGACACAGTAGTTAAAGCGAGGTGAATAAATAGAGATGATCAGTACCGATGGATTGATACTTTGATACGCATACGCATCTTTGATACATGTGATACCTTGATTTTGAAGTATATAAATCTTTGCTACATACGTCCATACGTACATAAGTATGACACTTTCGCTGTGTTGAATACACTATATCAGCACAATGCCGAAGGCATGCAGCCCTCGCGAGCATCCTAGCCTCAACACGCCATCATTTCTCCAAGACGGCTGAACTTTGGCAGAAAAGGTGCACAAGAGCGAAACAGTATTATTAGTACAAACAAGTGAACCTAGTGGCCCAACGAGAGAAGTTCTAAAACAAGACAATTGCACAAAATATCTTCCTAGTCCACTCCACTTCCACCACCATCCATATGCTATATGTTTATCTCTGCTTTATCTATCTCTTTCTCCCTATATATCACTCTTTACCACTCCACCTCTTCTCCTTGCCCTTCACTCCCCACCGCAATCCTTGCGCTCGTCTCCTGGCAACCTAAGGTCAGTGTCCTGCACGTAATCCCCCAAGCATTGTTCTTTGCGTCCCACTTCGTCACATTCTGTCCCAATCGGGAAAGAGCACCAAATAATTCCAAATTAGACCGCAATAACACAAAACCGCGGGCCACCCTCCCTCGCTTATATGCAAGCAACATTCAACCCCCTTTCCTGATAATAATTCGGCCATTTCCAAATTTGATAAATTCAATTTCCAGGTATTCTATAAAGCAATTGGTGGTCCCACAAGATGACTGAGTTATTAGAGAGTAAACCAAAGGAATCCCTGTTGAAGAAGTTGACCTCCGGCGAAAGTTGGGTGTCTCCCTTCCGATCTGGTGCCAACAAACGTAATCTTCATCAGCAATTGAAAGACGACAATGCCATTTCTGGGGTTCAAGTACCGAAAAAGTTTGCCTCCCATCCTACTTTAGATGCCCAGAAGAAGGCATCCAAGGAGGGGAAGACTTCCTCGAGTGCCAGTGTTAAAGACGAAGTGGAAAAGACGGAAACCGGCCAAGAAATTGACCCAGAAGCTGATCCAGAAACTCCAGCGGCTGAAACGGAAGAGCTTCCAATTGACGAGGAAGCAACCAATTCCAAGGCAGATGAAGAGATCTTTGAGGACGAGAAGCCACTTGAGGCTGAGAAGTCTGTTGTCGCTGATAAAGCTGATAAAGCTGATGAGGCTGATGAGGCTGATAAAGCTGATGAAGCTGTTGAAGCTGATGAAGCTGAACCGGTTGCTGACACTACTGAACCTGCTGATGAAGACCTGAAGGCCATTGTCAGCCAGCCAGAACCAACATCTGTTGAAGCTCCAAAGGAAATCCCCATTGAAGAAAGAGAAGACCTCAAAGCCATCAGAGATAACCCAATCTTCCTTCAAAAGTATCTTGATTTGAACGCTCAAGCTGAATCTTCTAAAAGCAAAACTTTAGATGATCCAAATAGGCTTGTTGATCTTGGTCTGGGATTGAAAATGACTCAAGCACAGCTTCTTGCCATTGCTCAATCCAGAGTTGCCCCAGTTTTGTTAAATATTGACGACCTGGTGGCTAAAACTCTTAAAGAAGATGAGATTAAACGTCAAGATGCCTTGGCTGGTAAAGCAGCATCCCATGAAAAGAAACTCGAAGGTGAATTCCAAAAATTCTTCAAGAAATTGGATCAAAGGAAGGCTAAGTTCAACCGTGAAATTGATGGGAAGGTTGCTGGGATTAAGAAGCAAGAAACTGCAGCAATTGATGCTGCTACTGCTTTCAAGACCACCACTGAAGAAGAGATTGCTACTGCTCAAACTGAGTATGAAACCAGAGAGTCTGAAGCGGTCACTAAGCATGAAACCGATAAGGAAACCTTATTGAAGAATGCTGAAGAATTATTAGCAACCAAGAAACAAGAATTGGAAGATTCTAAGCTTGATCAAGAGAAAACCACCACTGAAATTGAAGAAAACCAGGAAAAGAAGGCAAAATTGGACGACGAAAACACCGAACTCAATTCAAAAGTGGAAGCTCTTACGGCAGAATTGAATGAACAAAAGGCCAAATTGGAAGAGCTTCAAAAGTCCCATGGAGACAAGACTGCAGCCATTGAGAGTCTTGAAGCCACTAAATCTGATCTTAATGACAAGTTAGGGAAGGCCAAGGAGTCCATTTCTCTGAAAACTGCTAAGCATGGTGCCTTGGCTGCTTCAGTTGGAGTATTGGCAGCATCTGTCGCTAGTTATAAGACCAAATTAGATGGATTAAAGGCTGATAAAGCTGCAGTTCCTGATAGACTTTCTAAGGCTAAAGAACTGTACAGTAGTTGGGAAGCAGAAAAGCAAGAAGCTGCTAAGAAGGCAGCTTTGGAAGCAGAAATTGCTCGAGCTCAACATAAGGAAGAAGAGGAAACCAAGAGAAGAAAGGCTGAAGAAGAGGCTGAAACACTTAGACTTGCAGAAGAAACCAAGAGAAAGAATCTTGAAGAAGAATTAGAAACCAAAAGACTTCAAGAGGAACTCGAAGCCAAGCAAGAAGCAGAAAAGCAGAAGAAACGAGAAGAAGAAGAAGCTGCTGCCGCTGAAGCCGCCGCTGCTGAGAAAGAGGAGAAGGAAAGAATTGCTAAGCTTGAAAAAGAAGCAGAAGACGAAAAGGAACGTCAAAGAATTGCCTTACTTCCCGAAACTCAAAGACAAGAGAGACTTGAAAAACGTAAACAAGAAGAAGACAAGTTGAGAACTTTGATGACATCTAAGGAAACTGAATATCTTGAAAGAAAAACCAAAGAAGAAGAAGAAGAGAAGAAGTTGCAACAAGATATTGAAGACTTAAAGGCTCAAAAGGAGCAAAAAGTTCTCGATGCTAGAGCTGAAGCAGAGAAATTGGCTCAAACCAAATTGGAAGAAATTGAGAAATTGAAGGCCGAACACGATGAAAGATTAATATTTTACGAGGAAAGATTGAAATTTGAGGAGCTTCAAAGATCTAGATTGCTTCTGGAGGTTGATAATTTGAAGAAGATCAAATTATTGAGAGAAGAGAAGGAAAAATTGGCTTATGAAATCCATGATGATCCTGAATTGGACGAAATTCAACAATTGATTCAAGCCAGAGAATTGGAAGCTGCTACTTTGGCAAAACAGATTGAATTGGACGATGCTGATCTTTATCGGATTAGAAAGAATTCCAAAGAGCAGCAGGATTTTCGTAGAGAGCCTCAAATAAATCCTGAACAAGGGTCTGGTAACTCCCCAGTTTTGGGGCTCGGCGAAAACAACTTGGAGTCGAAATCCGTTGATAGATCTGATGACAAATCTAGAGAAAAATCAAGTAAGGGCGGTTTGGGTGCTACTTTAGGTGCTACTTTAGGTGCTGCTGTTGGTGGAACCGCTGCCGATGCTGCTGGGGTCGCCAATGGTGCCAAAAATGGTGCTGCTTCGGCTGCTCCTGCTGCTCCTGCTTCTTCTGCTGCTTCTGCCCCTTCTGCCCCTTCTGCCTTGAAATCTGCCTCTGCTGCTCCAGTTTCTAAGACTTCCAGTATCAATTCAAAGACTGCCGGACCAGCTGCGACTTCCAGAGTCTCCAGCGCTGCAGAAGACATTCCAAGAAGAACAAGTATCACTGATTCTGTCAAGCGGTTTACCAAAAAGCTTTCATCCAAAAAACTGAACAGCACTGAATCTTTGAAAACTAATGAAGCTGGTGTCAAGCAAGAAAAAGCAGCTCCAAAGGATCCAAAAAAGAAGGAAGTTAAAGCTGACAAGAAAGACGAGCTGAATTCTGAAAAAGAACTTTTGAAGCCTCCCACCATTCCCAACAACGGTACTGCCTTGGATGGCCTTGATTCCAACGGTTCCACTGAAAGCTTTGTAGTATATGAGGAGGTCTCTGATGGTGAGTACGAAAAGAACAAGGGTAACCCTGATTACTTGGAAATCTCTCTGGAAGAGTATGAAAGGGCGCAGCAACAGTTGGCTGGTCTTAGAAAATAGTATATTGTAATATTTGATGTTTAACAATGAGCTGTAGAGGTTGTAAGGAATTGATGTGAGGTGGTTGAGGTAGAAGGAGTGATTGAAGCAAATGTAAGAACGACTTGTCTGTTTTGATGGATCTCTCATGTTTGTGTTGAGGAGAATGGTATTTTCATTTACAATGATTTGCTCTACAATGATATACTCTACAATGATTTATTCCATTCAATGTATCATTCATAAGAAAGCGACTAGTAAGAGGTGTCAACGACGTATCTACCCAAGATTTGACCCTTCTCCATCTCTTCGTAGATTCTTGGTAACTCAGATAATCCAGCAATCTTGATTGGAGATCTAACCAAGCCTCTAGTGAAGTAATCAATAGCTTCTCTAGTATCAGCTCTGTTACCAACATAAGAACCAGTAATGGAGACAGACTTGACAACAGATTCGAAAACGTCACTTTGAACCTTGGCATCAGCTGGCAAACCAACTAAGACGACGGTACCGGTCTTTCTGACATACTCAGTGGATTGTTGCATAGCAGCAGGAGACACAGAGACGTTAATAACACCGTGTGGACCACCGTCAGTGACCTTTTGGATTTCAGCAACGACATCCTTGACCTTCTTGAAGTCAACAAAGGCTTCAGCACCCAAACTCTTGACCAATTCGTCCTTGTCGGAACCACCATCAATACCAACAACTCTGAAACCCATAGCGACTGCGTACTGAACAGCAAGGGAACCTAATCCACCACCAGCACCGGAAATGGCAACCCATTGACCTTGTTGTAAGTTAGCAGCCTTCAATGCCTTGTAAACGGTGACACCAGCACACAAGATTGGAGACACCTGAGCCAAATCAGTTCCTGGAGGAATTCTGGCGGCCTGGATGGCATCAGCAGTGGCATATTGTTGGAAAGAACCATCGTGGGTGTAACCAGACAAGTCAGCATCACCACAATTGGACTCATGACCGGTTTCACAGAATTCACACAGTAAACATGAACCATTCAACCATTTGATACCGGCGTAGTCACCGATCTTCCAGCCTTTAACGTTTTCACCCATTCCAACGACAACACCGGCACCTTCGTGACCTCCAACTAAAGGTAATTTGGTTGGCAATGGCCAGTCACCCTTCCAGGCATGCAAGTCAGTGTGACAAACACCAGAGTACTTGACGTTGATCAAAAGCTCATTAGACTTTGGAGTTGGAACTGGGATATCTTTGTATTCCAATGGACCACCATTGGTTTCAAAAATAAGAGCCTTTTGAGTTTTTGGGATGTCTGGACTGTTGGTAGCAAGATTTCTAACTCCATGTTGATGAGTTGGATTGGTGCAACCAGTGGAACAATATCTTCTGTTGTTGGTATTGTTCATAGCAGCCTGGAAACGCACAGCGCTAAAGGCAGATGCTCTGGAAGCAATGGTAGTAGTTCTGGTGGCAACTCTTAAAGTTCTAAGCATGATGGATCGATAAAGGAGGAGATTTTATTCTTTTCAATGAACTATTGGTAACACTATCGAGATTAATATGAAATCCACTAATGTCAAACTAGTTGGATAGATATATCTGCAAGTAGGGAATTACTAATTGTTGTTTGATGATAATAAGCAAGAAAATGGGAGAAGGAATTAAATATTTATATACTGAATAAACTCCAAACACCGTCGGAGCAAAGACTACTGTTCCATTTTGTGGGGTATAGAAAGAGGTAATATCTAAATCGATGAGGAGATTCGTTTACCAGATAAGAACGCAGCAGCTAAATGCGAAGCAGTAGACAATGTACCTGAGCGTGTATGGGAACCAATTGGGAACCTATTGGAAAAGGTGGAACCCAAAATTTTTGCAAGTAGGGGCCCCCCTCTCTTACGTTCATGATGGAGTATAGCTGACACAATCATCCGATCCTAACACCGACAAGTTTCAGGTTCCGATGGCTGCATATCTTTCGCTGGATGATTTTGCAGCCGCGAAATTTGGCGCTATTGTGCAGACCGAATTGCTTAACTGCGAAAAGGTCAACTGGTCGAAGCACTGGCAGTATTTCGGGGTTAAAGTCCTTTATGAATCGTTTATTCCCCCGCATTCTATAAGTGCAGGGGATCGACGAGGTGTGAACTGCTTAAGAGCATACTACTGGAAATAAAAGTCCTCGATGCATGCTGTTGTTTATAATAGTGATCTCTTCTTATTTTTTCTAGTTTTCATTAGTATATAATTGCCACAATATCCCAATGACACTGGGTTACTGGGCTCGACCTAAGCTTGATCTAGGCTCGATATAATAACCTCCCCGCTTTCGACCTGCTCAGTCCCCCTCCCTCGTCACTCAAATGTAATAGTAAATGCATCTTGGCTCCGACTCCTTAACTCCAGCCTTTCTTGACTATACACGGACGGATTGTTTTTTGCTCCTATCCGCGTGAAGTAAAGGTACGATTATTTGACGGGTCAACGGAAAAGGTCATTGAAGATGCGATACCATTACAGCGAACGACGTCTTCAATTTATACTATCTCGTAACCACTGTAGTGGAAGTTTGTGCAACTACTACGGTTGAATTGTTTTTGTTTTAGCAATCGTTGTACTAATGTGATAGAGAAGAAATAGACAGAAGGGTTGAAAACAAAAAAGCGATAGATCCCATTCATTTGTTAAAATTCTTTAATTTGTATGTCTTGCAAAACTAAGAGTCACACTCTATAAGCTGTAATTAGAATATTCCTACAAGTTTTGTACGTATCCAATGCATGACATAACACCTACCTATGATTTGTTTATCTCCTATTCTGGTTAAAAAAGTTCATATTGTAAACCACCACCACCAGTACATCTCTTCTTTCTGCACATAATGGAGCTTGCTTGCGTTACATAGCCCCGGGTTTCTCCTTCCATTGGTTTCGGATTTAGCCAATCCCCACTTATTCAAAAGAGATCTTTTTACCTTGAGAAGGAACAATAGCAGCACTGGCTCTTTGAGCAGTAGCCAATGCAACACTACTCTTTTGTCTCTTATTTGAGTCATTATTGCTGAAAGGTTGTCTTGGTCTCTTGACTGGTTTGTTAATTGTCGGTCTTCTTTGAGGGGCAACAGATTCTTGCAGTTCAAATCCGGAGCTTTCCTCTCTTTCCCTAGCGGTATATGTGCCTCCTCCACGGACTTCGCCACTATCTCCGGAGGCCTCCACTCTTCTGGTCGGATTCCGCTTGGATCTATCTTCGCCGTATTCAAGTCTAAGTGGTCTGTTAATCAATTTTTTCGCCAATTTGGATTTTAATGCCGCCGTTGGTCCTGATTCGTCCTTAAAATCGATGAAAGCAAATCCCTTACATTTCCCTGAATCTTCAAATGTAGCCATTCTAATTCTTACAATATCCCCACAGTGTCTGAAATGTTCTTCTAAATTGTCCTCAGATGTGTCAAAGGATAAATTTCCAACGAAAAGAATTCTAGATGGGGGGTTTTTAGAGAGTGGGGCAGCCAGACTGGCATCCTTTTCTGGTCTACCTTCAAAAGAGCTAGCATTCTTAATCAATAACTTTCTACCATTCAACACATTTTCACTAAGATTTACTGCACTCTGTACTTGGGCATCAGTGGCAAAATCAATATAGGCAAATCCCTTGATCTTATTTTCCTTTTTGGGAATATTAACTCTGGTAATATCATCTTCTTCAATTTTCACAAATTTTGAATCCTCTTCACTGGAAATAGCTTTAGTTTTCCCAACGATGAAACGAATCAAGTCTTCTTTAGTAGTATCGAATGAAAGATTTCCAACCCAAATACCATGTTCGCCTTTTTTGGGCTTTGATTCTTCAGCATTCTCTTCAACAACTGTTTTCGGAGTTGGATTCTTTTTAGCTAATTTCTCCAAATCTAATTTACCTTTCTTTAAAAGACGTTGTTGCTTTTTTGATAATGGAACATCTCCTTGCAAATCAATGGAAATCTCTTCAAAATCGCCACCTTTTTCCAGGGAATTTTGTTCTACAGTTTCTTCTTCCAGATCGTTTTCTATCTTCTCCTTCTTCTCCTTCTTTCTGGCCCTCTTCTCCTTCTTGGACTCCTTTTTTTGAGCTTTTGTTGCCTTTTCTGTGTCGCTCATCGCTGGGTTTATCTTAATCCAAAATTATTTTGATGAGGTAGCGAAGCTCATCTCGTCACGTGACTGAGTATATCCTGATTAAGGTTAAAGGGTCCTGAAAACTGTAAAGATGAATCATTTGAACCATTTCACTCTATTATTTACATATAACTATAGATAACCATTGATGTACTATGTAACTGTATATGAAGTATGTTTTCATCCAATCGAAACTTACTAATTTATCAGTTCCTCCTCCGAATTTTCTTTCCTTAATCACTTTCTTCTTAGAATTCTTACTATATTACTTCTTTCTACATTTTTCATACTCATACCCTCATCTATTCATCATCTCTCATCTCCAGCCATAACCATTTTCTCCACAATTCCCCGGCTTCATTGATCACATTATCTATGTAATTTTTCTTCAGTGAGGAAGAGTTCAAGTCGGTCAACGTGACCCCTAAGGATGTAATATCTAAAGTATCCAGGGGAGAAGAGCTCTGTTGGTTCTCATCATCTGACTGTGAATAATTCTCCTTTTTATCTGAATTGGAATCATTTTCCTTCTTCTCTTTCTCCTTTCTCCTATTGATCATGTGCTGTTTATACTTGTCACTGGATCCGTACGATTTAGATGGCAATTTTAACAAATACTGTCTAATTTCGTGCTGATCTAATTCAACTAATGTATGTTCTCTTGACTTCAACATTGCTATAGAAATGAAGATCAACTCTATATGAGGATTCAACTTCGAAACAGGAATATTACCTCCTGATGATGTAGATGTCGATGAAACTGACGATGAACGAGTGGAGGGAACTTTACTATTGGGTTGAGTAGTTTGACGTTTAGATGAATCTTCAACCCAATTAGCTGATAACCCTTGGAGTAAATCCTTAAATGAACTGGCCTTACGAACAAATTCTGATGCAAATGATTCTTGCTTTGTCACAGATGAAGTCTCTGAAGTGGTAGTAGTGGATCCGGATCTTCCAATTTTGTCTGATATTTCATCTTCAATGTCAATGGCTGACCAAAACACTTCTGGACCCAACAAATTCAATGTGAATTGGTCAAGTTTCAATTTTTTAAGCTTTTTAGAATAACTAGGATCATTCTTTTTGTATCCAAGCATAAGATCCCAAAGTCTACCTCTATCTATCCTCAGCCAGACTTTACAACCACACCATTTAAGCCACCAAATCAACCATTCATCATCATTAGAACCAAACTTATTCAAAATTTGCTCTTCTTGGAAATGGCTGCATAGTTCTGGCATAAGTTTACGTAAAAGATAGATAAAAAAGGCCACTCTTTCTTCAATGGTACCTCCCTTTATGGGTAAGGTCAGTTTATTGATCTTTGAAGAATGAACTGAACTGGACTTCCCACTTCTACTACTTCCATTGCTGGTACTACTGCTATTACTACTACTACTATTGCTCCTCTCCTTCTTTTCGGGCAGATGAAGCAAAACAAGTGCTAGTCTTTCAAAAACGTCATGAAATTTCATGTTTTCCTCCTTCAGTAACGTCTCTACATGCTCTGAAAGATCTGGAACTTCACCTATAAAGTCTTGATAGTCGGTGAATACAGACTTGTAGCTTTTCTGATTACTCGTGATGTTTCTACCCACTAAAACATACGGAGTTTGTGGGATTGGAGGAAACCATTCTGCTAATCCTAAAGCCAACCAAGCCATAGCCTTATCATAATTGATAATTCGACCCCATTTCTTGGCGAATCTGAACACTGAATGTTCAATAGTAGAGAATATTTCTTCCTCTTCATCTGTAAGGGATTTTTCCTTGTTGAAAGTCAATCTATGGATATATTTCCGTACATCTTTCAGAATTCTGGTTCTTAACAAGTTGTCGGCAGTCTCTTCTTGAGCCAGTAATTCCTGTGACAGTTGGGAGGTTGTTCTAGACGATTTTGTTGCCAATTTATCGATTTTCCGATCTCTATCGCCGTCAAAATCGGGCTGAACAAACGGAGTATGTACGAAAGGATGATATTTCAAAAGAATTGGCCATACTTTGAATCTTAAAAAGGGTGGAATGCCCTTTTGACGGGCCAAAAGAGCTAATCCGTGATGGTTCTTCTCTTTAACATATGTAAGACATAATCTTAAAAGGTCTGGATCATACTCAAACGGTACAGATGATCCAGAACCAGAACCAGTTCCTGATGTTTGTTGATGATGAGGCGGTGAAGTGGAGTTATCCACCGAAGTGTTTGATGCCTGTGGGGCTATTTCGAGCTTATCTTCCATGAGGGATGCTATTGACGACATAGGATTTGGATATTGAGGTGGGTGGTTCGTTCTAATGATATGGTTAATCTTGAATATTGAATATTTGTATTAGCTTTTATCACCAAAAGTGGAGGTCGGTCTTTGGTTGGTGGGTTTCCGTGTTTTTGAGCGATTAGGGTTAATAAAGAGACAGTTTCAGTGGGCTGAAAATGACTGTTACCGATTTCCTGATGGATTGGATAAGACTCTTAAAGCTTCATGATGAGGACTTCAAGAGAAAAGCTGGCAAAAAGATAAAATTGTATTAAGAACGGTGGGCAAGGTTTTAGGCTCCTGGTCAGAATTTGGAATTATGTTGAGCCTGAAAATCTTAGTGCCTGACGGATGGGGGGATTGGGAATTGGTCGAGGAAGGGGAAGAAAATACCAGGTAGAATATATGGAAACAGCGGGTGGGTTGCTGACAGATGGATTTGTATCACGGGTAGGGAATTTGGGATGTTAAATCTATCAAGAAACTTAACAAAATCCGTCGAGTTGCTGTGTTCAAATAGGGATTACCTACCTGAGAAAGGGAAAAGGTTTGTAAAATTTGCAACGAAAAATAGTGGTTTAATAAAACAGAACGAGAATAGAGCGATTAAGGGAAGTGAACAAGAGAGGAGGAAGTAGGGGGAAGGGCAAAATTAGGGCGGGAAAAACCGAGGAAAAATGGGCTAGAAGTGGAAGTTGGGTATTTGCAGACGGTTTCCCATCGATCATACAGGGCTTATTTGGCTTATTTGCTTCCCTATGAAGATATAGTTATCCATTCCCTCCGTCTTTACTTATGATGGCCTTCTTTTCTTTTTACCATTGCCTCCAATTATTCTAGTGAATTTTCGCGCCGTCATTCGAAACGGGCCGCCGCTAGACCCGGTATGATGAACAATCGCGCGACAAAAGTCCCGCCGCACAAATACTTCCGCTGAGCAAGCAGCAATGGAAATAAAATCTGCTCCCAAGCAAATTCACTCATGAGGTGGCATGCTAGGTGGCAGTATAGCCTCTAGAAACACTTAGGTACATTATACAAGGATATCTTCGAATGGAATTTGAGTCTATGATAAAATTCACCCGCATAAACGGCAGTTGAAATTATTAACACTACTCTACAACAACCCGGGCCCCCATGAATTACGGACCCTTCCACCTAACTAAAATACTTGTCATCTCTGTCTTTTTTCTCTCTACTACTTGATGGGCATCTCACTAAAAAAAATGTAAAAATAGAAAATTACAAAATTTGCAAAATTACGGCCTCGCGGTTTCCTATTTCGTTAACGCCGAGAGCTTACTCCGCTAATTCGATGTCTCGGAAGGTTACCTAGTATCACTTTGTCTCTTCATTCACTATTTCTCTGATTTTACTTCTCCAATTATATCCCCAGTTCTCTGTTTATCTCTAGTTTTATTGATATCTCACTCTCTCCTTCTCTCCCCTTCTCTCCCCCTCTTCTACTTCTCTCTACCTCTCTTTGTATCCCTCCAAATTCCTCCGTTTCCTTCTAAATCCTGGTATTTCTTTTCTGAGTCGTGTGATAATATCATTGAATAGGGGCAACTCTCTCCGGTGGATACAGTGGCTCGTAGATTAGTACAGCGGCACCTTGAGGCACGTTCTATCTAGTCTGGGACATTGTCCGTTTTAATTATAACCCCTGTTTTTTAAATTAGGCACTGGATTAAACATATCTCTGTTCTTTCTCCTCCTCTTACTCCTCCTGTAAGCTTTCATCTCACATGCGAACATGAAACTAATATTCAAAGATCAATCAGATATCATCAGCTTCGAAAGACAAGCATCCATCTCGTTGAAACGGAGATCAATATATTTCGCTGGACACTTTGAGTCGTAAAATTGAAAACTAGTTATGAATTCTACCCTGTTTGTATCCTCTTTGGACCCAAGCACATACACTTCTCCTTCTACATCTTAATGCCTTTTGTCGCTGATCTAGAACCGCGCAGGTGATTTCTTTCCCCAAACGGTCAATAAATTATGAGGCGCCCCTTAGCTAAAGCGTTGCGGCCAGACAGTCACAGGAGAACAAAGAGAGAAACCAACGACTAGTAATAGAAACTGGTCACTCCCTTAATTACTTAATACATGTCTGTCGAATTGAATTGTCTCTTCATCACTTTCCACTCGTCTTCTTCTTTCAATCTGCCTCTCTTATTATTACATGCTATCCTTCCTCTTTTACCTTCTGCCTCCTTTTGTCTCCTATATCTAACAAGCACTGTGTTTGGACTGCACAATAACAATCACATACAGTGGGTGCATTGTTGCAGCACATCGGATGAAACGGAAACAGCAATAGTGTTTCAGCCGATTGACTCCTATTAAACCTCCTATTAAAACTATTATTATAACTATTAATAATTCGACCTACACGTTATTAAATATATATATCTATTAAACCGAGGATATCATCTTCGCCCAGGACCCTGTTCTTTCGTGTGGCACCAGAACTCTTAACCCAATCTGATAAATTTCATCTTCGTAAGGATTTTTTTTCAACCCTAGCTTACACTGTGAAAACCTCGAGATTTAGTGAAGAACGGTAAAATTACAGTGAAACCCAGGGTACTTTTTTCAAAAAATGGTCACCCTAAGCTCTATTAAACACTTTAAACAGTCTCCTACTGAGCAGAAAATTCGGCTGGCTACAAATTCTGATCCTTTTGGTCCATTTGGGAACCAGCTAAATGAATTAGCATCGCTCACTTTTACCAATGAAAAAGTTGCTATCATCGGTTCTATACTTCAAAAACGTCTAACTATAAAACAACCTTCAAAGCACTGGAGAAGTATCCTTAAAACATTTACTGTGGTGATTTTCTTACTTCAAAGTGGCTCATCCCAGTTTGTTCTGTGGGCTAAAGGCTTTATTCCTGCCGTCAGTCATAGATTCTCAGGCTTTTCGTGTTACGATGTTAATGGAAATGAAATAGGTGAACCAGTCAGATCAAAAATCAAACACGTTTTAAGTTTATTACGTGATGAGAACGAATTAACCAATTTGAGAGAGAAATTCAAACAACTAAGGAGCGAAATGTCCATTCCTGGTCTTAAAATGTACTCACCTCCACCTTCGACTAGAAATTCGAGTTCAACTTTAACCCGTCAAAACACCTTAACGAACATTCGTAGTCCTACTCATAGTCCTTCAAACTCTGACTTGATTAGATCGAATTCTATGACCTCTAATATTCCCAATCGTCGTGCTGCTAAAAGCTTGGACGTATCAAGATCGTTATCTTATAAATCTATGAGAGATGATATACCAACGTCGCCAATTAACGAAGTAGAAATACCACCCAATTCGTCACTCGGAATACTTCCAGAGGAGGAACATAATCTACTTGGTAGTGACAATTACAGACTGGCAATTTTCGATAATCATGCTCTTCCTAGTGGTAATCATTACGGATCATCACCTCCTGCTTCTTTTCGATCTCAGGTTACGTCGAGAAATCCGTTTTTAAACAATGTCAATGAAAAAGTTGCAAGCGCTGGCCGTTTGAACTCTTTATCCAAAAACCCATTTTTGGAGATGACAAGCTCTTAGCTGTTTTACAGCGGTTAACGTTAATATAATCGTCAATACATTTAAATAATTACCGGTAAAAAGATGTGTAGTGGTGTGAAGAGAATACTTGAGAGTGAGTCATGTGATGGGGAAAGTGAGTTTAAAGATAGATAAGGAAGATTACCAAAACGATTCACGTACGATAACTGCATCCCTAATTCGATATAATCATGACGGTGGTGTCCTTCCTTCAATATCGTGAGGTTGTCGTTGGTGTCCTGATGTTGCATGAAGCTGGCAATTTTATTAGAAAATTTCAATAACTGGAGTAAATATATATACGGAGAGATCTATGGGTTATAATAGTGTAACACCTTCAATGTAAATGAGCCCATCGTAGAAAGAAGATAACAACTCATCAAAAGCTCAACCTATGTAAAATTCAGCCATGACATGCCTTGCCTTTCACCATCTTATATACGGCTGAAGTGGACCGTTGGTGTTGAATCGCTTATCTATGCCATCCAAACACCAACCGGTGGCCGGATATACCCCGTCACAGAAACTTAAAGTTGCTTTTTATTCGAACCATGACATAATCCACAGTCGAGGCGTCAGTCATACCGGAGTTACTAATAGTCCGCCGACATATTATCTCTAGCTACAGTTGTCAACGGAAAAGTTACTCAATCGACGCAAGCATCACACCGTCAAGCCGGTCCCATTACCGGTTTCAGCCGCACGTTGAATGATTCTTGTGTAGAACATGAAAAAGACGCAAAGAAAAGTGACGGTGTTAGGTGGCAAAAATGGCTAGGTGACACGCATGTGCTACAACAAGGCGTAAACTGAAGCAACGGATCCAGTCTACACACTCTAAGTTACTCAATTGGCAACAACTCTAATTGTGGGACCATCTTTGAATGTTTTAAATCATCTTTGGACTCATCTCCATCGTTATCGTCAGTTATGCTTTCGAAGTAGATGCCCCCACTATTTCGGCTTAATTCGGTCCTTACTAAGCCTACGTGCAGTAGAATGACCTTGTTTCTTTTTTTTTGGGTATGCTGGTCCTCCTAGGGTAGCAACCAATATGTAGGAAAATGGCGCACAGTCGTTTCTTTTTTTTGTAAACTAACTATTTGCCTATGCGCATACAGGAAAATAGGGGGTGCACAGTCATATATAAATCTCAATTTGCCACACATTTGCTTATCTTTTTTACAACATAAACATCAACTACAATGCAGATCTTTGTTAAGACTTTGACCGGTAAGACCATCACTCTCGAGGTTGAATCCTCCGACACCATTGACAACGTCAAGTCCAAGATTCAAGACAAGGAAGGAATTCCACCAGACCAACAAAGATTGATCTTTGCAGGTAAGCAATTGGAAGACGGCAGAACTCTTTCTGACTACAACATCCAAAAGGAATCTACTCTTCACTTGGTTCTTAGATTGAGAGGTGGTATGCAAATCTTCGTCAAGACTTTGACCGGTAAGACCATTACCCTTGAAGTCGAATCCTCTGACACCATTGACAATGTCAAGTCCAAGATTCAAGACAAGGAAGGAATTC
>JAJLUZ010000053.1:0-46630 GCA_030570095.1 Kurtzmaniella quercitrusa | reverse complement strand
CACCTCACTCGCCAATTTATTATGACTTCGGCACAAAATACTCCTAGTGCCGGCGCTAGCTCTCCAGGGGCTGTTAAAAGACGTTTAGACACATTTCTGTTTAATTCTGAATTTAACTCAGGTGCTGAATCAATCGCTGGATCTTCCCAATCTATCTCCCGTGTCCCCTTGGCTGAAAAGGATGAATTCAATCTGGATGGTCCTTCTGTCGACGAAGAATCCGAATCCCAACCACTTGATATTTTTGAACGTTCCGTGGACTCTTGTGTGGTACCAGTGGCTCCTAAATGTGGTCGATGCTCTAACACTCGTACCAGAAGTTGTTCTCATGCCCTGTCTATGTCAATGTCCTTCCAAGGAGGTCTGTACTTCAAACAAGAAGATTGTATCCCTGCTGCTTTGGATGCTACTGCCACCATTTTGAACGACAAGAATGCTAATCTTGACAACGTGGAAATGATCTACCTGAACCGTCGTAATTCGCTGGTCATGGGTCTTAATATGGCCCTTGGCCGTCCTGTGGCTCCAAGTCGTAAAAATCTGACTTATTCAATCAGCAGTCTCTCGGGGGCTCCACCTCCTCTGCTGCTGCTGCAACAGGCATCACCTCCAAAGCTTCAATCGTCACAGCTGGCAGTCAACTTCTTTTCATACGCAGAGATGGTCAACAGTGATGAATATTCTCGTCGCCCATCCCTTGGTTTTGGTGGAAAACAAGCTTCCCTGAGTTTTTTGCCAACTTTGCTGTCTTTACAACAGCAAAGCAGCAGCAGTGGCCCTGCTGGCGGTTTGCCACTGGGGGTCCGTTTACAAAGACTGAACACAGTTGGCTTGGAACGTACTCAACTGGGCTCTAGTCATTTTCTGCAATTATCTAAGCAAATTATGAAGCAACAGGGGAAAATGAAAACAAACAGCGGACTTACAATCAAAAAGAAGTTTTTGATCTCTCCTGAACTGTCTGATAATGAAGAAAATGAGGGATCTTTAGGACGCAAGGTGAGTATCAACTCTGGCCATTCCCATGGAAGTAACGTTTCGGGATTTCTGGAGATTAAGGATGATGAAAGCTTTGTTTCGATCTCTGTGGGTGATTGTCTCCGAGGGGCCAAGTCTGAGATCGTAGGATGAACGGTTAGGATATGTATAATAGGATAAAAATTACGTGTTGATGATGTAGAGATGGAATATTATAGAAACATGAGGGCTAATTTTCTTTCAATGGTGGTAATAGAATTAGGACTTGTTGATTCTTGAATGATTAATTAGGATGAAAATTTACAATGATATTGAGTACTATTTACAACAGAATATGGAGGAAGCATCAACAGAATACGGAAGTAATCTCAACAAAATGTGCAGTTTGTACCAACAGAATTTACAGCTTGTAACAACAGAATACGGTTTATGTTATCGAAGGTCACTTTTGTCAATTACTAATTCAAATAGCGTCTTGTTCATTGGTCTTATCAGAATGTGTAATACTATTACAAACATTGATTTTAACTCATTTGATTTTATAATAATAATTTTGTAAATTGCATACCCGCCATGTACTCAAAAGACTTCATCGGATTACATTTTAGGAAAGCTAACGCATAAATGACGGTCTTTTGGGGATAGAGCGGAAATAAGATTAGTTATGGAAGAAGGAAAGAGTTGTAGAATGAAACGACAAGGGGCCGAAAATGTGGAGATTTAATTGTGTCAATAATATTGAAAATAATAAAAAGATTACATATTCACCTTTGCACTAAAAAAATGGTTATGAAACAAGTCAAGACATCGATTTAATTGAGTGGATAGAGTAGGAGAGAGAAAAGCTAGGCTGTGAAGATTGACAGCTCAACTATGGTCACAATTAAGCCAGCATACAGTAGCTTGATAGATAGGAATCGACACAGAATGTATGTGTAATAGTAATTCCGTTAGTTTGATGGGATGTGCATGATAAGCTTCTGTGAGGCTCAAAACTGGGATGTCTTGAGATGAGACAAAGGTTTAACCAGATCAATAGTTCTTGGCTCGGGTGAAGTATCTAGGTGAATTGATGGATCAAAGCCGTGCGATGGAGTGGTTGCGGCTTAAACATAGTGGTGGATTGGGGTTGTGACGATATTTGTTGTAAATGTAGCTGTGCTGAAGCAATTGTTAGTGGTATTGTCTGAGTCCAATTTAGGGTGAACTACGCGAGGATTGATCGAAATTGGTGCGGAGTTCGGGTATAACACCATATTTTTTGGGGCGGCACCGACTCAGATATTTGGTGATACTCCTTGGTGCTCCTCTGAAGGTTTTGTTTGTTAAATGTAACTGGAATATTACTCCGTATGCGTATACTCCTATTCCGATATGGTTATTCTTTATTTCAAGGGACTTTTATTGACTGTTTAGGTATTTCCACTGATCTGCTTCATTTTAATGGGGTCTTTTAATGTGGGATAAATGACGTACGATAGGTATCATATACCTCTCAATCTCTGTAAGTTTATTAATTTATCAGTCTACGATCTACTCATCCATCGACGTGCATATCTACCTATCTACCTATCTAATTTTCTATCTATTAATCTATCTATTAATCTATTTTTACATCTTTCAATCGTCATCAACATTTCAATCCATTTATCTCTGTTATATATACCTGATCTTGCAAATGCAACTATCACTACTGCCAATGTTAACTATAGCAAATTTCACCACTTCGAACCCATTTCTTAACTCTTTTCGAGTGGACTGGTTCTGATTATTTTGTTTAGATTTACTCTCTTTGCTAATCTTTGCATTGTGTTAAATTTATGCAAACACCCTTCTTGTGCTTAAAATCTTGTTGGTTCCCAAATCTCTTACCTCACATTGTCTCGATGTGGCATTGCACTACGCTTTCCAAATTTCAAAATCAGGTATTCGCTTAATATTACCTTGTCAACTTTTGTTAAGCTGCAAACACAATAAAATAATTTCTCCACTTTTGGTGCTAACAAGCAGTTTATCACTGGTAAAACGTCTACATTGGTACATGTGTGTGGAATTAGAATAGTTCTTCGTCAACCTTAAACTCACCTATATCCCGCACTATTCTCCGGTGGGGGGCCTAGCTACAATAAATAACTACCATCTCTACAATATATAAACCCTCGTACAAACTCGGTCGGGACTCTTTCAAACTCTAAATAACCTTCAAAACTAAACAAAAAACAAACGCCATCAATCTTACCTTCCTTCCATTTCATCAACAATTAAAGATCACTTAATCCTCATACTATCATCCTTCACATTCCCTTCAACATCATCAACTGTCTTAACCACATCACCTCATCGCTCCTGCACCAACACTCCTCCCCAACCACCGATCGATCGATCGATCTTCCTGCACCTTCCTGTGTTCGACATACTCCAAAATACTCCAGGACAACAAATACCATGCCAGAGTTCGACGACCCGACCCAGCCGCCTCATTATCGGCCACAGTTGGATTACTCTCCGGTGTCAGGAATCGAAAGATATACTGTATTACTTAAAGATGGTGAAACTACCGCTACCATTTATCCTATTCACTCAGTCAATGAGCTTCCACCGGGTTTGTTAGCATTTCTATGTGATGAATTCAATATGGAGATCGAAAGAGGGGATACTTTTGCCTTCTTCGATACTCTACACATTGAAACTTTTCAAAACTACTGGTTCGGTGCCTTTGCTGCTGTCATGGTCTTAGGAGATATGCCAACTCTTCAAGGCCTGCGTCAATGGGAGAAAGAATGTTTGGGCACCTTCTTCATAAAACCAAATTACCCAGGAAGAGGGCTGCATATTTGTACCGCTGGGTTCTTAGTAAATGCTGGTATTAGAGGTAAGGGCATTGGTCGTACTTTGGCTGATTGTTACCTCCTGTGGGCCCCCCGATTAGGTTACACCTATCTGATCTTCAACTTGGTATTTGAAACAAACGTAGCTGCTCGTAGAATTTGGGAGTCTTTGAATTTTAAACGGGTTGGACGCGTCAAATCAGCTGGAATCTTGAAAGGTCATGATGCCGCTGTTGATGCTATCATGTATGGACGTGAACTTATCAGTACTGCCGATCCAACCGTTGGTGCTTATCGTTTTGATAAAATCAAGTTCTATTTGGAGACAGGTAGATATCCTGCAATGGCCGATCGACTGGAAAAATCCCGATTACGATCATCTGCATCTCATTATCGTTTAGAAAATGGCAAGTTGATGTTGAAAGGTCGAGAGGTTGTTTCTGATCCTGTTAGACAACTTCAAATTGTAAACGAAGTTCATTTAGCTAACCATGGGGGTATCAATAAAACCACGGCTGTCATTGCAGAAAAATACCACTGGACTCGTATTAAAGATACAGTGGGACAAGCAATCAAAAACTGCCCTGAATGCCGTGAACCAGTGAAGAGTCAGCCCGTTTTAAAACGACCAAATCTTCAAAAGAAGGGTTTACTTGTGATGAACGGTCCTTTGGGCGGCAAAGTAGGCAAACACCAACCTCTGGACGACGAAGTCGATGCCATGGTGGCTGCTGCTCAGCTTCACAATTTACCAGGACGCCACGACGATGCACTCTTGGGCCACGACTTGCTGGGACTCGACGATGGAATAATGGCTGCAGTCGAAGCAGCACAACGTTCTCTGCAACAGCCAAGTTCATCAAGAGGTCCCCAAGTACAGCAGGTTCTGTCAGGACAACTGCTGCTGCCACGACTGCCCTCCCAGTCGGTCCCACTGACCACAGACCCCCAGCTTCATGGCCATGGTCATGGTCATGTTCATGGTCATGGTCACGGTCATGGTCATGGTCATGGTCACCCACTTCATGGCCATATAGACTCAGCTGGGGACCCAACACAGCAACAACAGCGTGCGGAACATCGCTCATATGCTGCTGTAGCTGCTGCTGCCGTTCGTGTGTCTCCTTATAGCTATGATGGGTCATATAATCAGCGTCAGCCTGAGTATGGAGTTCGATCTAGACGGAAAAGAATGGCAGAGACATTTGATGATGGCGCTCTGGACACCGAGGAAATTGAAATAGCTAGGGTACTTATCAATGCCAACGATCCTAGTGCAGATGGCGATGATAATGGGGATGAAAAGGCGCTGAGCGCCCGAGACGAAGACGATGAAGCTAGCATTTTTTTTAAGCCAGACCACGAGTAGCAGGAATGCCCGAGGTATAATATACGTGAACATTAGAATGTATCTTCGACAGAATGCGGTAACATTTCGAAATTACTCCGATGAGGTGAACAGACGTGTCAATGATACAGACATTTTGAACATCATTTTAAGAGTAGTCATCAGCGATGCATAGAATAAACTTGATCAACAAAAACACGCATGCTTGATAGTGATTAATAGATAGAGTATATAGATAGAGTGTATTGAATTAAGAACCGTTTACAACGAAATACTCTCCCAAGTGGGAGTGAGAGAAAACGCTGGAAGCATCGTCATATACGTATATTAAAAGAGCATACTACTACCCTGAAAGTATTACATATCTTTGTCGACTACTCCTCTACAATTTGATATCGATTTTTCTATTACCGGTTGTAAATTCCCCCAAACTTACAACCTCCTAAATATGATCAAACAAAATCAGAAGTCAACTCCGATGACCATGGCCAACAAAGCCATACGTACGTACAAACCGTAACGCATTTGTCTGAAGTAAGCGGCACGTTGGTCGAAATCAACCTCCTCGCGAATCTCGTTGGTACGAGGCAATGGGTGCAACACGCACATGTGTTGCTTAGCGTAGGACAAAATTTTGTTGTCGACTATGTAGGTGTCCTTCAAACGGAGGTATTGGTCTCTGTCTTGGAATCTTTCCTCCTGGACACGAGTACAGTACAAAACGTCGGAACGAGCGATGATTTCCGGTGTCAATTCCTCGGATTCTAAGACGTTGATACCATGAGATTGCAACATGGCAACAATGTTCCGTGGAAGAGACAATTCCTTTGGTGCAACGAGTTGAACCCGGATCTGGTAGAGACGAAGCAAGTAGCACAAAGAATGGACTGGTCTACCGTACTTCAAGTCACCCATGAAAGTTACAGTGATACCGTTCACAGTTCCCAACTCTTCACGAATGGTGAACAAGTCAAGAAGAGCTTGGGTTGGATGTTCCTTGGTACCATTTCCACCATTAATAATTGGAACTGGTGAGTACTTGGCGGCAATGTCAGCAGACTCCTCAGATGGATGTCTTAAGACAATAGCGTCAGAGTAGCATGCCAAAGTACGGATGGTGTCTTGAAGAGTTTCACCCTTCTTGACAGATGATGAGGATGCTGGCACAGCAACAACACGGCCACCAAGTCTTTGCATAGCAGCATCGAAACTGGATGCAGTTCTAGTCGATGGTTCATAGAACATAGTGGTCAAAAGACGACCCTTCAAGATGTCCAAGACTCCTTGTCTTTCTACTGCCAAACGCATTTCTTGGGCAACAGTGAACAAAGAATGCATATCAGAACGGGTGAATTCTTTGACTGATAACACAGAGTTGCGGAGAAATACGTTGTTGTTTCTAATGTATTGAATCAAAGCATTAGTTTCACCTAATGGAACACTTGGTGGAGCAGAAACCAATGCAGAGCCTAATTTTTCAAATTCAGGTTGTTGCTCTTTAAGCATGGATGGACGACGAGCATCGTTGAATGAAACCCGAGCTTTTCTCATGCTTGGAGATTGTGGAACAGCATTGGAGCCAGATGGGCCAGAGACAGATCCAAATACAGAACGAGAACGAGCTTCGTTCTTTCCAGAAGCACTAGTAGCCAAGACTTTACCGTCCAAAACAACAGTCTCACCTCCAATTAAGACCCTTTCAATTCCACCCTGTAACTTGGCACCGAATGGAGAAGAGCTCAATGGAGTCCATAAATCAAGATCGACGTGAATAGAAGAGTCCTGTTTAGGAAGGTTGAAAATTTTGATTGGGTTGGTGTAGAACCTTTGAGAGATGTCTTCCATAGTAAGACGACCCTTCTTAACCTCACCGAACAAAAGTGGCAAAGCCTCGGCGAAGCCAGCACCTGGCGCAATGGTGTTGTTAGACGACTTAGCAATCAAGTATGGCAAAACACCAATTGAGAAAGCATCAACGTGTTCCAAATTCTCCCACAAGTATTCTTGATCTTCCTTGGATGGAAGCAAGAACTCAAGCTTAGGGTAGTCTGTCTTGGTCAAAAAGAGGGCGTAGACAGAAATGTCACAAGTAACCTTCAAGTTCTTGTCCTTAGCCATGATGATCAAGTCCAAGTCATCCTTAGAGCAAACACCGGTGATGTGGATCGATCGAGAGTGCAAAGAAGCCAACAAAAGAACGGATGCCAAGTCGGTTTTACGGGCATCAGTCAAGATAGGCTTAGAAGCAGGCCATGCGGCGAAGTGAGCCAGAATTGACGACACAGTCAGGTTGGCGAAGTCATTGAACGGAATGAACAAGGAACCGGCGTTGTCAGCAGCCTCGGCAACATCCTCAGCGTTGCTGTCTGTGGCAGATAAGGCGAAAGTGAAGTCGGTGTAGGCCTTTGAAGATGCAGTTTCGACAGCTTCAATCAAATCTTCACCATTAGAAATGACCGAATCAATGGTCTGAGGCAAGAATGAGTTAAAGGTGAAACCGGAAGCCAAAGCAGCCTTGGTAATCGAACCAAAGTCTTCAATCGATGGAGCAAATGAAGTAATGTTGACTAAACCAGGGAAAGAGGCAGTCTGGTGAGAAGTCTGAGCATCAAGGTCAGTAACTTCCATGTTGACATTTCTAGAAAGAGCCTCGACAAGTAACTTAGCACACTTAACGTTGGTGACCAATGGAACGGAGTAATCGACAGCCATACGACGAGATTCGTAACCCTTAGACATGTAATTAGCAGGACGACGGAATCTGTTAGCAGATGGCAAGTTAATATACAAATCGATCAAGTTGTTGGCCAAATGCTGAGTCAAAGAATATTCGGACTTCTGTTCTTCTTCCTTGGACAAAACTTCCAAGTAATGCACAGGGACACCGTGCTCCTTGATGAAATCAGCGGTACCAGCAGTAGCAAAGATTTTGTAGCCCATTTCAGCCAACTTACGGATCAGAGGAAGTAATTCCTGCTTTTCCTTGAAAGAACCAATGGAGAATAAGATATTCTTCTTTGGCAAGACGAAACCAGTAGAAATCAAAGACTTGAGGTAAGCTTCGTACTTGTTTTGACCAAAAGTGGCGACTTCACCAGTGGAAGCCATTTCAACACCCAAAATAGGGTCGGCACCAGCCAATCTGGAGAAAGAGAACTGTGGGACCTTAACAGCACAGTAGTTGTCAGGAAGCTTCTCGCCAGGGTAAGGAGTGACTGGAATGTCCATGATTGCCTTGGTGGCCATTTCAATCAAATCAGTTCCAACAACCTTGGAGATGAATGGGAAAGAACGGGAAGCACGAACGTTACATTCAATGACCTTGATATCGTTATCCTTGGCAATGAATTGAATGTTGTAAGGACCGGTAATGTCCAAGGCCTTACCGATCTTAGCAGTGGCCTCAACAATACGACGAACGGTCTCTGGATCAAGATCCTGAGGTGGAACAATCAAAGTGGCATCACCAGAATGGACACCAGCATTCTCAACGTGCTCGGAGACAACGTGCATGATCATCTTACCATCCTTGGCAACAGCATCCATTTCAATTTCTTTAGCGTTTTCAATATACTTGGTGATGACAACTGGGTAGTCTGGAGACACATCAACGGCCTGAGAAAGGTACAGTTTTAAGTCATCTCTAGAGTAGACAGTGTTCATGGCAGCACCAGACAACACATATGAAGGACGAACCAAGACTGGGTAGGAAACCTTGTCAGCGAACTCCTCAGCTTCTTCGAAAGAAGTTAATTCCTTCCAAGCAGGTTGATCAACACCAATCTGGTCCAACATTCTGGAGAATTTGTATCTGTTTTCAGCAGAGTCAATCATTTCTGGAGAAGTACCCAAAATTTTAACGTTTTGACGATGCAAGGTTAAAGCGATATTATTGGAAGTTTGGCCACCCATTGAAATGATAACACCGGCAGATTGTTCAGCATCATAGATATCCAAGACTCTTTCCAAGTTAATGGTTTCGAAATAAAGACGGTCAGCTTCATCGTAATCAGTAGAAACAGTTTCTGGATTGTAATTGATCATAACAGTCTTGACCTTGTTCTCTCTGAGGGTTCTGATGGCACGAACTGCACACCAATCGAACTCGACAGAGGAACCAATACGGTAGACACCGGAACCCAAAACAATGACACCATGGTCGTTGAATTCAACATCATGAGAGTCAGCATTATAGGTCATGTACAAGTAATTGGTGTGAGCAGGGAACTCAGCAGCAACGGTATCAATTTGCTTGACAAATGGCAAGATTCCAGCCTCCTTACGAACACGACGAATGGCGACCTCGTTGGAATTGAGGAACTTAGCAATTTGTCTGTCTTCGAAACCAAGTTGCTTGGCTTGACGTAAGACAGCGGTAGGTAATTTTTCCTTAGTTTGGAACAGAGCAACATGCTCACCAAATCTGATCAAGCTGTTCAATTTGTTCAAGAACCACTTATCGATGTTGGTCAATTGCCAGACCTTTTCAACACTATAACCATCAGCCAAGGCGTTGGCAACAGCAAACAAACGTTGATCGGAAGGAGTTTGCAATTCATCATCAAGAGACACGAAAGAAGTACCGGTCTTTCCGAAACCTAAGTTATGGTAATCGGTCGATCTAATAGCCTTTTGGATGGCTTCTTCGAAAGTACGACCAATGGACATGACTTCACCAACAGACTTCATGGAAGAAGAAAGCAAAGAGGAAACTCTGGTGAACTTCTTCAAATCCCAACGAGGAATCTTGACCACAACGTAATCAAGAGAAGGTTCGAAACAGGAACAAGTGGAACGGGTGACGGAGTTCTTAATTTCGTTCAATGGGATGTTCAAACCAAGCTTGGCAGCAGTGTAAGCCAATGGGTAACCAGTGGCCTTAGAAGCCAAGGCGGAAGATCTAGAAAGTCTAGCATTGACCTCAATGATACAATATTCCTTGGAGAATGGGTTCAAAGCGTACTGAATGTTACATTCACCAACAACACCCAAGTGACGAATAACATTGACTGCAGTGGTTCTCAACATGTTGTAGTCCTCATCAGACAAGGTTTGGGAAGGAGCTACGACGATAGAGTCACCAGTGTGGATACCCAAAGGATCGAAGTTTTCCATGTTACAGACAGTGATACAGTTGTCAAAAGCATCTCTGACGACTTCGTATTCAATTTCCTTCCAGCCCTTCATAGATCTTTCGACCAATACTTGAGGAGATGTGGCAAATGCCTTAGTACAAAGAGCAACCAATTCTTCCTCGTTGTCAGCGAAACCGGATCCAAGGCCACCCAAAGCATAGGCAGCTCTGACAATCAATGGGTACCCAATAGCGTTAGCAGCATCCACACACTCCTTGACCGTGTTACAGGCTTCGGATCGAGCACACTTTTCACCAATTTCAGCCATGGCGGAGGCGAATAACTCACGATCTTCGGTAGTAATGACGGTGTCGATCTGGGTACCCAAAACTTTAACTCCAAGAGATTCAAATTCTTCTTTGAGCTTGATACCAACATTTAAAGCAGTTTGACCACCAAAAGTACAGTAGATACCATCTGGCCTCTCGAATTTGATGACCTTTCTAACGAAATCTGGAGTCACTGGCAAGAAATAGACCTTGTCAGCAAGACCCTTTGAGGTTTGAATAGTGGCAATATTTGGGTTGATCAAAATAGTGTAAATACCTTCCTCTTTCAAGGCCTTGATAGCTTGAGAACCAGAGTAGTCAAACTCACCAGCTTGACCAATGGAGAGACCACCGGATCCCAAAACAAGGACCTTTTTAGCCTTAACTCTTGGGTGGGCAGCCAAGTTGTCAGCAATCAAGCCACCTGGGAATTCGACGGCCTTCTTAACACCAGTCTTGTTGAAATCAACCACAGATTTAATGAAAACATCAAACAAGAACTCAGTGTCACGAGGACCAGGAGTAGATTCAGGGTGGAATTGAACCGAGAAAATAGGGTTGGATTCATGGTAGATACCTTCATTGGAGTTGTCATTGGCATTTACAAACAATTCCTTCCAGCCTGGAGATAAAGTGGTGGTGTCAACTGCAAAACCGTGGTTTTGGGAGGTGATGTAACAACGACCAGAGATGGTAGAGGTACAAGGGATGTTGTGACCACGGTTACCGAACTTGAGCTTCAACGTGGCGGCGCCGGAGGCTCTAGCGAGAAGCTGGTGACCCAAACAGATACCAAAGACTGGGGTCTTGACCTCAGTCAAAACTTGCTTCAATCTTTGCACAGTCAGATCCATAACGGAAGGATCACCTGGACCGTTCGAAATGAACAACCCATCGTACTCTTCCTTAGTGAAATCGTAGTCCCAAGGAACGACGAGTAACTCGACACCTCTTCTGACGAAACAACGGATTTGGTTGTACTTCATACCAACATCAACGGCAACGATTCTGATTGGCTTACCGGCCTTGTTCAAAAGAGGAGTCTTTGGGGTGTACAAGACAGGCTTTTTAACAGAGACTTTGGCGACAAGATTCTTTACGTTAGGATCATCGAACTCAGGAACGTCAAAGTGAGACTTCCAAGAGGTTACTGACATCTCTTCAGGGGTAGCAGAGTCAGTTTGAAGGGCGAGACGACCTAAAGTGGAACCACTTTCACGTAATCTCTTAGTTAAAGCTCTGGTATCAACACCATAAATAGCAGGAATACCTTGCTCTTTCAACCATTGACCAAGAGAAGACTTGGCCAAGAAATGAGAGTATTGTTCGGTGTAATGAGCCACCACTAAACCAGCAATATGAATCTTGGAAGATTCAAAGTACTTTGGTAATTCAGGGACGTCTTCATCACGCAATTCCCGGTCTGGGACACCGTAGTTACCAACCAAGGGGAAGGTGATGACAAGAATTTGACCCTCGTAAGAAGGATCGGTGATGGATTCAGGGTATCCAACCATACCGGTTTGGAAAACGACTTCACCGGCAGCAGTGACTGGAGCACCGAAGGAATAACCCTGCAAGGCGATTCCATCCTTCGTCTCTAAGGTCATCAACCTGTTGCCCGTGGACTCCATTGGGGGGGTGATAGGTCCAGACAATGACATTGTGAGCTTGCTTCTGATTGAGAGGTGGTGAGTGAAGGAGGTGTAAAGTCGATCTAAAGCAGTGAATAAAAATCTGCGGTTAGAAAATTGCGATGAGATGAGATGAGATCATCTCCTGTGCATAGGAACTAAGACAGGGACGATGGGAAGACCAGAGATTGATGATGGAGGATGATGATCAGATGGATAGATATCAGATGCAGATGAGTATAGGTAGAAGTTGGAGCTATTATGAAGATATTCTTTCATCAATGAATACCACTGAATAATGCAAATAAAGGGTTCAGATAATTTCATGACTGCTATTGAAATGAGAAGTTTGGTGGAGCAATTTAATTTTTTTTGGTCTTCTCCTCAATTGAACTACTCCACTAACACCGTTGAACAATTGAATTCACAGGGTATTAGGTAGAATATACATATCAAGTAGCCTTCATTCACCATTCCACAAACTCACATTCAAAGATCAACTCGTAGAACTGTACAAAAAAGTGATCAATCAGTAAAATAAATGAGGAATCTGAAATTATAAGCATCTGACATCTGAAATCTTTACCACGTCTGAAAAATCCGATCATCTGAAAAATCTAATCATCTGAACCTGACCATCTGGAAACTAATTACAGCAGAGGAGCCTACGTCTCCTTGCCTTCAGAAAGTTAACATACTCGTTGTCTTAGCGGGGGGAAACTAGGACAAAGTTTTATTAATCACTGTAGCGCAAGGAGGAGAGAGAGGAGAAGAAAGAACAAAACAAGCAGGAGATGAGATCAAGTATTTATATCGGGGCCTGAAAATTTTTGTGATGAGCGCCGCAAGTATATGCACGAGAAAAGACTTCTGGGCCCAATGAGGAACGCACACGAACGGATTTTCCGCGACGTCAGTGGGGCCGCAGAACGATGCATCGCGATGAGTAGGAAGAGAAGGCGAGGGATGGAGTGAGTGTAGTTGAAGAGTAGATGGGGTGGTAAGCGAAGGTGAATATTATGAGTCCGTAGTAACCATTGTGTTGGAATTATTGTGCTTCAGTCTTATTTTTGGGACCAAAAGCCATCCATGTAGCTAAATTTTTCGTATATTTAACGTTTTTTTAACACTTAGACCGTTTATTTAGGTAGGGCAGAGTTTGAATATTTTCTTTGTTTTACAATTTTCACCAGATGAATACAGAACAGTCATATATGGGTTCCAATTCAGTAGCACGATAATATTGGAAACGGAGAAACTCACCGAGAAAATAATAGTTTTCTAGTAACCTTCAAAGCTTCAAACTTAATTGAACCGCCATCTCTCATCATTTGAACCTCTCATCATTTGAACCTCTCATCATTTGAATCTCTCATCATTCCAATCTATCACCCTCCATTCCCCCACCTTTCATAATTTTTACCTCTGTAAAAATAACCAACTAATTCAGTCTCTTTTACTTTCTCAAGTCCAATTACACTTACACTCTACTACCCACTAACAATTTTTGAATGTATTCCTCCCCTACTGGAACCAGCAATCAGGTCCAATTGCTATCCATATCTTGACTTTCATCTCTACTTTCACTACCAAATGAATACGATACTCATAATATACTGGAAATAGTCATCATCAATTGTATGTCTTTTTTCAATCTCCTCTGTTATGTCAATCTGACTCCTTTCCCTTCTGGTTGACTCTTTCTTAAACTCTTTTTGAGCCCTCATTTTTTCATCGTTTTTGTGACATCTCATCGCCCCGGGCTCACAACCTACATTTTACTATATATACACCTCTTCCCTTCCAAACATTTTTTCTTCTTTGTCGACGTACTTCATAGGATCATTTCTATAGTTTACGTCCCTCTTTGACTCTTCAAAAGAGCCACTGAATCCAACTTGGTTGATGAGATGATACCCCTGAGCCCTCAAAGTGAGAACCCTTTAGCTTGTCTGTGATCCTTAGCGGTCCAGTCATCTATTTTATTTTGCCTCTTTACTACGGATCTCATTTATTTGGGATTCTAAGAGGAGCGATGATCTTTACCCCTTTTTGTCTACTTCTTCGGGAGTGACTCATTGGGGTGGGCTTGGGTGGTTGTCTGACAAGTTACACTCGTAACACCAAGGCGTCGACGTACTCTTCTTTTCTTCTCTGTGTTGTCTTTGTTTATGCACACTTGTCAGTTCTAGCTCCTGTTGTACAGTTGTAGAATTGGGGTTCATTCTAGATTTATGGCAAAGGTGCGAATTTTAACTTCTATGTAGTGAAATGTGTGAATTGCACATGAAACGTGTTACATGAGTAATTGCTTTCTAAAATTAGGTCGGATGGCCCTGTAAGTGTACGCTTACACTTTTGAATCTGCCTTCTTGAAGTTGATGATAATTTTTATTATCTGTGTAAATGTTCTTTGAGGAAAACCACTGCTTGCCCTTCATCAATAAAACGTGAAGATATTTCATGTTGATGAATTAATTTCATGTTTTAATTGATGACAACAACTCTTGTAAATTCTTGAAACTATCAACTTACGCTTATTTGTGTTTGACCAATCCTGTAGAACAATCTACGTACCATAACATCATCAATCGTATCGTGGCTCAGCTAGAGGCTAAAACTGTTTAAGATTCGAGAATGCGAAAAATAACTGGACCAAAAAATACTAAGGTCTGGACTGGTAAACACCATCATTTAGACTAATGAACACCGGTGTGTAGACTAAAATTCACTGATGAGATACAACTGATCACCAATTATGAAAAATTCCTCCGTTTGCTTCTTTGATTCTACATTTCTCTATTTATTTGCCTTCGTATTTCTCTATTTCTTTGCTTCATCATTGCTCTATTTCTTTGCGTCTCCATTTTGTTGCCTTGCTTCTTCGCACTTAAGCTTCTTCCTTTCTTTGGAGCCGCACCGAAAGCCTCCTCCAGTTTTACACTTAATCAAGTTAACAGTGACAATAAAATGAATCACCGAATCGCCGATATCTCTAGTAAATGAACAATTATAATCAGGTGAAACCTTTGAATATACTTCTTAAAAAGACAATTTATACAAAAAGATCATCCCTTACTACATACTTCACCTAGAACCATCGAAGACCTTATTATCTTTGCCCGTCTCGACCTGTCAAACGTGCAGAAATTTTGCGGTAGCCAAAAATCTAAAAAATTACTGTGCCAAAATTTGACCCTTCACCTAAAAAACAAGCCCAATTGTGATTCAAGTTAGGATATTCATCTCGACAATACCACTTGAGTGACTCCAGTGGAGACCTATCAATTTCAGCCAACCCATAATCTAAAGGCCTTACCTGTTGATACCAAAAAAATCCCCACATTTTCGATCATCGTTAAGGTCCCTTACCACTCACGTTTACTCCAGCCTCATCGCCCCAGTCACCATTTTGAAAAAAATGCCCCATATAAGTACGGTAGGCCGTATACGAAACCTTTATGAGCGTTACCGTCGTTGGAGATACACCAAGGAGTACGGATTACGCCTCAGAAACAACATTCATAGCTTTTCCACTATAGTCTACCCATATATTTCGGTACTCATACCTAATTTCCGGGTGGCCCATTATGTGTATATCATCTTTTGGTGTATCTTGGGATCCATTCTTATATATCCGGTAAGAAACATGCCATATATTGACGTATTATTCTTCTCTACTGGTGCTTCCACTCAAGCAGGACTTAATACCGTCGACCTTAATACCACTGCCTTATACCAGCAAATAGTCATCTATATAGTCACAACTTTCACCACCCCAATTTTCATTCATGGGTCTATTTTGGTATTTAGACTCTATTCATTTGAAAGACACTTTGATAACATTAAAGAGAGCTCTAAATTGAACTTCAAGATGAGACGTTCCGCCACTTTGGCAGCAGCAAATTCACATCTGCAAGATCCAACTCTGGCCAATACTCGAGTAAATCAAGGTTTAGGTCTAGGATCACGTCGTAGTTCCACTATAAGACTGGCATCCAATCGGAATGACCATCATAATGACCATAAAAATGTACCGCATCCTGGACCTAATAGTCTTGAAAACGGTCATAGAAACGGTTCCAGTGACATTTATGCTGGAACCACTGCCACTGTAGAATCACCGAAAGTGAACTTCGATTATGCCACGAAGCATCTGACAATGACCCCAAAACGTTCACAAATGAGTCTTGGCGACCGTAGATATTCAACTCCGCAAGATCCGGCTGATCTCTCGTATTCAGAGCCCTTCCATAGAGCCGATGTCGTCGATGATGCAGAAAGTATCCATTCTGAGGGCCTGGTCCACCGAAATCGAAACAGATCGGAGTCAGATAACGATTCTGACACCCATGACGATTACCCAGCAGTTAATCATAGTGATGACGATATCACTAGAGACTATGAGGGTGAAAATATCCGGTTTGCCGACCTTCCCCAGCCTCTGCACAAGCGACGAAATGATATAAACCCGTCTGATATGCTTCGACTGATTGCTATGAACAGGGCCATGAATGGAATGAACTCTACTGAAGATAATGATGACAATGAGCCAGCTTTAAAGATTAGGCTGCCTAATGAAATTGAAAATGGGGTCATCTTGTCCCCAAAGAAGAAAAGAAGAAAGAGACGATGGTCAAAGAGGCCTCGTCCTCGTAATTTCAGACGGAAATCGTACGAAGTAGAGAATGCTCATTCAGAAGCCGAAAACGACGCCGAAAATGAATCTATCGATTCGGAGGTGGAAGAAGATGAAGATGACGTCAGTAGGGACGACCGAGAACACCCTGAAAGACGTCGAATTGCAAAACTTAGAAGTCGCTTGAATGAAATACCCCATATTTCCGATGATGAAGAGTCTACAGACGACAAAGAAGGTGTTCAAAGGGCACAATCTCACCTAGTTCTTCCTCTGAAGGACGAAACCGGGGGCAAAAAGTTCGGAAAGAGATCTGCAACCCTTGAAGTTGAGCCTGATCGTAGAGGATCATTCATAAAATCTCCAACGTTTGAGAAAATGATCAATAGAGGCCGTAAACTCAGACCAAATATGACTAGAATACGTTCGGGATTAAGACCTTCACTCTCTAACGCCATCACCACAGATGAAGAGTATGATAGTGATGCTTCCTTTGATAGTGAAGCTTCCAGTGGCGATAATGAAGACCACAGACTAAACCGTCTGATGAGTGGACGTTATCTTTCGTGGGTACCTACTGTAGGGAGAAACTCTACCTTCGTCCATTTGACTGCCGACCAAAAGGAGGAACTTGGGGGTGTAGAATATCGAGCCGTCAAGCTCTTGGTGAAAATCATTTTGTTATACTACATAGGGTTCCATATTATTGCATTTATTCTTCTTTTTCCTCATACTTTGACTCATAAAGATGAAAAGACCCTCATTGATGCCCAGGGTGTTTCACCAGGGTGGTGGGCGGTTTTCCAGGCACAGTCTTCTTTCAACGATTTGGGATTGACTCTCACCAATAACTCCTTGATGGGGTTTTCGAAGTCTGTTTATGTGATGATTGTTGTGTCCTTTTTTGTGGTTATCGGAAACACTGGGTTCCCAATTTTCCTTCGATTTATTATCTGGATTCTCTTCATCTGCTCCAAGCCATTGTCATTATTTAAAGAGTCACTTGGGTTCCTACTTGATCATCCTCGTCGATGCTTTACATTGCTTTTCCCTTCCATTCCTACATGGTGGTTGTTTTTCATTTTGGTAGTTTTGAATGCCGTTGACCTCATTTTATTCATTATTTTGGACTTGAACAATGAATATCTTAAGGATATTCCAATCGGTATTCGAGTAATGGACGGCTTATTCCAAGCTTTCAGTACTAGAACTGCGGGTTTTGCTGTAGTAGACTTATCTCAACTTCATCCAGCCGTTCAGGTCAGTTATATGTTGATGATGTATATTTCGGTCTTGCCATTGGCTATTTCTATTAGACGTACCAATGTCTATGAAGAGCAATCACTTGGGGTATATGTAAGAGGAGAAAATGAGGAAAATGGTGGAGAGGATCCAGACAAAACACCACAATCTTTTATTGGTGCACATTTAAGAAACCAATTGTCTTTTGACTTGTGGTTTATATTCTTGGCTCTTTTCATCATATGCATTGCCGAAGGTGGTAAATTGAACAAAAACGATCCTTCTTTTTCAGTCTTCAAGGTTCTTTTTGAAATCATCAGTGCATACGGTACCGTGGGACTTCTGTTGGGATACCCCGGGATCAATGCATCATTTTCTGCTGAATTTAGTACCATATCCAAGCTTGTTATCATTGCTCTGATGATCAGAGGTCGTCATAGAGGGTTACCGTACTCATTGGACAGAGCTATTATGCTCCCAGATGCGGCTATGGAGCGTCGTGATGCCTTACAGGAGCATCACGCCGTTCGGCGTCACAATACCATGGCTAGTGACGGTGAGGAGGGAGGATATCTCAACCGTGTTTTAACCAGAAGAATGTCTAACATTGGATTGGGTGACCGTTTCCGAAGGAGGTCATCTAAGTGGATGCAAAGGCCAACTCCTGCGACCGAAAATCATGAAATGACTAGGATACATACTTCATGAAGCGTATAGGTGATTTTAAGTTAGAGGTGAAGGAAGCAAAAGTAGAATAGAAAAAAGCGAAGTGAATTGTCGTTCAAAGATACTACTTCTGAAGATTTGTAAGATGAAAGCTGCTATAGAAGCTCAAGGAAATAGAGAGAGGAGAAGGTAACGGTTTGATAAAGTTGAGAAAGACAGTATTCACTGACAAAATTCATGAACGAAATTATATAGAGTATAGAAAATTACGACAAATTTTATTGACCAAATTGCTACAAATGTCACCATTTATAAGGGGAGACAACCTGGCCGCTATAATTATGTACGATAGTTATACATAATGCTGCCATAATGTACCCACCACAACTCTGATTTCATTTCATCGACCCAGCTCGACTCTCTTCTAAGTTCCTCTTGACTCTTTTCAGTATCTCTTAGCTCATCGCCTCATCTCATCGCAGTATTTTATCGCGCACAATTTTTGAATATACTCATTTGATTTTAATAGGTACCGATGATCAGAAAGCAGGCCAGGGAACGAAGAGAATACCTCTATCGTAAGGCTATAGAGCTCCAGGAGTCGAGCCAGAGTCAGAAACGTGAACAGCTCAAAGCTGCTTTGGCCAGCGGGAAGCCTTTGTCCAAGGAAGTGGCCGAGGATGAGCAATTGCGTAAAGATTTTATTTATGATGAGAGCCAGCAAGAAAGTATAGATGATGAATACCTGCAATTATCAGGAATAGCGGAACCCAAAATCGTAGTTACTACGTCTAGAGACCCATCGGCTAAATTGTCACAGTTTGCTAAAGAGATTAAGCTTCTTTTCCCCAATGCTATTCGTCTTAATCGAGGGAACTATGTGATGCCAGATTTAGTTCAAGCATGTAAAAGCTCTGCCTCATCAGACTTGGTGGTTTTACATGAACATAGAGGTGTACCAACATCATTGACTATTTCTCATTTCCCACACGGTCCTACAGCCTTATTCACTCTTCATAATGTGACTTTGAGACACGATATCCCAGATGTGGGGAATCAATCCGAAAGTTACCCACATTTGATCTTCGAAAACTTTACTAGTACATTAGGTCAACGAGTTGAAAAAATTTTAAAGCATATGTTTCCTCCTGGAGTGAAAAAGGAATCTTCCAGAGTAATTACCTTCAGCAACGATGGAGATTTCATTTCTGTTAGACAGCATGTATACGTTCGTACCCGAGAGGGAGTAGAGTTGGCCGAAATAGGCCCTCGTTTCGAAATGAGGTTATTTGAGTTGCGTTTAGGAACCGTGGACAATAAAGATGCCGATGTGGAGTGGCAGATGCGTCGTTTCGTACGCACGGCCAACAGAAAAGATTATTTGGCTTAGAAATAAAGGGATGATTGTGTTGTAATAGGAAATGAAATCGAGATGCCCCGACGTTGTAGAGTAGAGGAAGAGGGAAATTCAGATATAGAAGGTATAAAACGCCAGAACTTGATATGAAATATATTGATCGAGATATAATAAAAGGTATAGTGCATTGAGTTAAGAGGTAAAGTGCATTAAGTGAAATAATAGGGAAATTGTTTCAATACATCTGAACTTAAAATTGTTTGAGTGGGTGTTTTAAACGTTGAGCGATATTTTAGGTTACTTATTAATGGATATGTGATTGTTAAAAATCGGCAGTAGAGCTTTGGATCTCCTTAAAAATACACCACACACCTACATACCTCTAGTGTTCTGAGCTGAAATGTGGTAGATGAGTTGAAATGCGGTGAAATATATAAAGTTCAAAAATACAAGAATGAAGTAAGCAGCACAGTTATTCCTAAAATATGGCAATATATAAATCCATAACTAAACTCTTGGCCATCCCAGAAAATTTACTACCTTTCTTTTCCCTACGATCTATAACTACTCCTTCATAAACTGCCGACTTGTTTGGCCGGGCCGATGAGTAGGGGGCAGAATCCTGTATATACACCCTGCATATACACCCTGCATATATCTCTCCCCATCAATTCATCTCCAGAGTCCACCAATAATTACCACGAAAGATAACAGATATGGGCCCCGATAACACATATTCGAGAGTGGAAAACGGTGGAGGAGGTATCAGTGGCAACAATAGTCTAAGCAAGCGTGATAAACGCAGACAACAGATTGGTTCACGTCTTAGCAAGCTCGAAATCACCTTCAACAACGAGCGAGATAATTTCTACCGGGCCCTGCTTCATGATCTCCAGACGGCTTTAGCCACTCTCCAACAAGGATCCAATGAGGAGTTTCGAGTCCGGAAGGAAAAGTTGGAAGAACAGCGTGACTATGAACTTACAAGGTTACGTTTATGGGAAGAATATCAAGTGAAAAGAATTGAAACCGAATACAACGAAGACATCAATAAAGCGAATGAAAACCACGAAAAAATGATCAAATTGATTAAGGAAAAGCTCTATGACAAGCTCCAGACTCAGGTGAAACAGTTGAAGGATGACAAGTTACTTTTGAACCTCGTGAACGCCAATTCTTGGAAGGGAGTTAAGGGGAATACCGGGGCACAAATGCTGGCTTCTGAAGTAGTAATGACTCAGAATGAGAGACGATCATTACGTAAACGTGAGACCAGTAGCAGATTTGCCCATGCAGGTGACATGGATGATTTATCTGACGGGTTCAGTGCTGCCGAGGGGCTTGGAGGATACAGTACTAATGGGGGAGCAGCAGGGGGACAAGGGAGTGGATATCATTCAACGAATGCCGGATATTCACTGTCGACCAAACGACGAAGGCATTACCAAACACGGTATTCTTCCAATGACGAGCTGTCTGGTATTGGCAGTGCCGCTTCAAGGAGTCATGGTCATAATCATGCTGGTCCAAGTAGTGATAACGAAAGTAACTTATCAGAGAAAGATTACGACACATTGAATGAAATTATTATGGGCAATGAGGATGGAGGCGTTTCTCTTGTCCTATTTGAAAAAGTCGGTAGTACTCGAACTGGCCAAAGAGGGGCACATAAACAATTTACAGGACTTGCGGGGTTGAAGCTGGAAGAATTGAACGATGATTTACAATTGTTACGCAAGGCGGTAAAGAAAGAGAGGTAGGAATGAGAGGAGGGGACAGAAGACAGAAGGAGAAGAAAGGAAACGAAAGGGCTATTTGGGGAAAGATATAGAGAAATAGAAATGAAGATGGTCGAATCCCGATAAGAGAAAAAGAGATCGGAAGAGAGAAGTAGAAATCCGATGAGAGAAGAAGGGATCTGATGAGAGAAGACGTCAATACGAATGCATGCCATAGATTGTAATCAATAGGCTTTTAGAAGTGTACGAGAATAGGAGGTAGAAATGAAAGTGTAAAAGGTTTAGCAGTATAGAAGTATGGATTGTCACACACTTATACCATGATCACTTAAACCTTAATCAATCGCTCAATTGTTTACAAGTCCCATGGGTAGAAATAAGTGTAAAATTTCATCCTACTGAATTTTTTTTGGCTCCACGGGCCAACCATCGGCTCTTTAGTTGAACCTTTTCCATATATACGAATATCTTTCCCGTCAAAAAACCCTTATCTTTGAATTATCACGTCAAGAAACGCCACAGCTGAAACCATGGCAATGGAACGATCTTCCACAGTGATTAAACCTCTGAAACGACTATTCACAGTGCCAAAAAATTAATAGCTTAAAAGTTTATCAGTAAAAAGTAAAGGAGAACAATATTTAAAAAATGAACATGAACAATGCCCACAGAATGACAGCTATCAAGACCTAGTCTTTTTAATAAGAGAGCAGCCGATTTATGTATGGTACAGTTATAAGAAAGTATCTTATAGGGACCATTTAAACCCTCTTTATCTTAAGCTACATGTGAACTGCATCAAATTTGTACGATTATGCACGATGTAGAAAATATTAAGAGTATCGCCGTCCCTCTGTGCAGCCTTAAAGTACGCCATAGTGGTAGCGACTGAATTTGGAGCCTAAATCATATAAAAGGAGGGCAGGAATCAGATACTTCGATCTTTCAAACTCCAAAGATAACACCCTCTTTCAAACTCCTGAGACATTAATCCTCTTTCAATAATGGAAAAAGAATCTTTCTCAAATCTAGTGATTACGGCATCGGAGCCTGGAAGCAAAAATGCCACTGATGAAGTCATCGAAATAATCCGTTCTCCAATAACTGGGAAAAAGTTCCAGATCACTAAAGATGTCGACGAGGCTATGAAATATGCCCTTCTTAATGAAAACGAAATTCAAAATCTACTGCTTGATGAACTAACATCTCGTAAACTTTTATGGAAAATTGACACTTTTCTTCTACCAGTAATGTGTCTCTTGTATTGCTTCCAATTTATGGACAAGCTTTCCAACTCGTGGTCTGCCATTTTGGGCCTCAGAACTGAATTGCATATGGTTGGAGACCAGTACGCATGGACAGGAACTTCTTTTTACTTGGGCTACCTCATTTTTGAATTTCCTGCTTCCTATTTATTGCAGAAGTTACCACTTGCCAAAACCATTTCTGTTATTATCATTTTGTGGGGCATGGTATTATGCTGTCACTCTACCGCTGGATACGCTGGGTTTGTTGCATTGAGGACAATCTTAGGGGCTTTAGAGCTGTCAATTACTCCAGCATTTACTATAATTACTGCTCAATGGTACACTCAACTGGAACAGTTTGTCCGAATAAGTTTTTGGTTTGCGTCAAACGGTTTAGGCCTGATTATTGGTGGAGCTATTGCTTATGGTTTGGCTGAGCACCAGAATAGTTACAAAGTTGACGCCTGGAGGCTAATTTTCATAATTACTGGATGCCTTACCATTTTTTTGGGATTTATCGTCTTCATCCATATTCCAGACACTCCGCACGGTGCTTGGTTTTTGAATGATAGAGAAAAGGCGTTGGTTGTAGAAAGAATCAGGGTCAATCAGCAAGGTTTCGGCAATAAGTATTTCAAGAAATATCAATTTCTTGAGGCCTTAATTGACTACAAGACATGGCTCATCTTTATTTACGCACTTGCAGGCAACATCCCTAACGGGGGAATTACCAATTTCGGAAGTATTTTACTTAAGGAAGACTTCGGTTACTCCACCATAGACTCTTTACTCATGGGGATGCCTGGCGGAGCAGTAGAATTTATCGGTTGTACAATACTAGCAATAATATCTCAGACGAAACATGTCAAATCCAGAATGGCCATCACGGTTTTCTCGGGAATAATATCAGTTGTATCTCAATGCATGTTGGCATTCGCCCCCATGAAAAAGGCGAGACTAGCAGGGTATATATTGAATAGTTTTGGTCCAGTGGGGTTCATCTGTATGCTTTCTCTCGTGGCTCTGAATGTAGCTGGACACACCAAAAAGATCACTACAAACGCCATTCTATTGATTGGGTACTGTATTGGTAATATCATTGGACCTCAGACCTTCATTGAAAGTCAAGCTCCACGATACCGTGGAGCTAAGGTTGCTATTGTAATATGCGGTAGCATTTCATTGCTCATGGTGATATTGATCTGGATTGCTTATGTGTGGGAGAATATAAAGAAAGAGAAACTCAGAGCTGAACATCCTGGCGAAGAAATGGATCATAACCAAGAGTTTGCTGATTTAACTGATGGTGAAAATAGGTACTTTGTATACCAGACTTGAATAAACCTTGTACGAGGTGAACTTGAAGATTTGGCACATTATATTGGTCAACACTTGATTAGACAAGGAAATTTTGCAACCCATCATCAGTCGGATTAATTCAAATCGGAAAAAATAGTTACGGAACAATTGAAGACATGCAAATTTAAAAAAAGAAATCATGGCCACAGTAAAAAAGAGTCGTATAACTTATTTGAGCACATCGAGCCTCTACTATAGAGAATAAAGAGATGCTGATAGTTAGTTTGACCGATAATGCCCGTAAGCTGATGATGAATACCGTATAAAGCTTTTGGGACTGATCGTTTATTACAGTCTATTGGGTTCAGCCTCTCGGTTGGGTTTCTCTTATATACACGCACATTCGAATAATAGAGTGCGGCTGTATAGCCCCGTTCCACATGGCTTAGGACTATTCGGGCTATGATGTGAGGCTGAGTTGACGCCTAACACCATGGAGTTCTGCTATAGAATCCACCAGATTTGTAAGGTTTCTGAGGGAGTTCCCTGTAGTGGTAGTAGGAGGATTAATGGGTGAACATTAATCCCTTAGTTTGATGAGGACCTCTGTCTTGCATGATGTCAAATATCTAGTACACACGTGAGATCTAAATATAGCACAATATTACAAGAAGTAGAGAGAAGTTAAAACCGTGTAGAATAGAAAAGAGAAGCTATTAGCCGCCCGGTGAAGGCCGACACATGCCGACAATACGCAGTCTCAAGGAACAGCAAGAGAAACAGGGGTAGACAGGGGTCAAAAATATGACGATAACATTCATGATACGGCATTAAGTCCATCGTGTGTCCACTTTGAACCAGAGATTTAATGGCGTCGCACGTTTCTGTCAAACCGCCTCAAGGGGATGACAGCTGCATTGGACATGATCGGGATATTTGGCAAGCATAGAACACACTGGTTTTTTTGAAAGTGACGGGGGGATATCACAGTACACCGGGGATTAGAATCGATACTGAAATTACTAAATTTACTACTAAATTAGTCAGAATTTTACTGCAACAATAACTTATTCACTATCAAAGATCCTTAAATTTCACCACTAAAATTTAAAATTATCAGCAATAAGTTGATAGACTCCTTGCCAGCTATCTCATTCACCCACCCCTCCTCTTTGACATTTCTTCCCAAAATACAGCAGCATCTCCTATATTTTCTTGCTTAGCTTCTATCTTCTCTGCTTATATAATTTCCTCTACAGATCTTCACTTCCCCTTCTATCTTCCTCCTACCTTTATCATCCTCTTCCCCTTTCATGTGTGCATTCGCTCATCCTCGCTATCTCAGCTATCACTCGATCTAGGCGCGCTTTTTTTCACATCGCCATCTTTTCTTGCAACCCACCATTGTTAGCGTTGTTCTATCGGTGATTCCTTGGGCCCTGGTGCTTTCCTAGTGTATCTCGTGCCATAGAAATTCACCCTCGATGGCAAAGCAAAAACATCAGCCCCAGTTTGAGCAACCGTCTCCTGACTTAGAGCTAGAATCCTTGGACCCATCAGGTCGATTCTCCGGTGCTCCCGTTCATCAAAGAACTTCATCATCACGTTTTAATGGACCAGTTGGGGGACATTTACGGTCAAGAGTAGGATGGACCATCACTCGAGCTCGCAACTTTGCCCTACAAAGGCTATTACTACTCAAAAAGGTCTCTCTTCGTATATGGCTCCTCGTAATTGTGGTAAACATTACCGTGACCACCATTATCACTTCTTCCATTAGAGTAAACTCATCCAAGCCGATTGACTTGGCATCTGCTCGTCCCGATGATATCCCCGTTACATATGTATCAATAGCCACCAAGAAGGACTCTCCCTTTGTTGAAGGTTGTCAGATTCCCGACCTGTCACAGCCTAGAGCCGATGCAGCCTTTGTAGTTTTAGCAAGAAATTCCGAATTGGAAGATGTTATTAAGTCCATGAAATCCTTGGAACGTCATTTTAACCAGTGGTTTGATTATCCTTGGGTTTTCTTAAATGATGTACCCTTCGACGATGAATTCAAGAATACCGTTGGTGATTATACAAATGGTAAAGTTGAATTTGGAACTGTACCAGCGGCTGATTGGAATTTCCCAACCGATATCGACCCCAAGGAATTCTATGAGAGTGTAGAACTGCAAGGAGATCGTGGTATCATGTACGGAAACATGGCATCATATCACAAAATGTGTCGATTTTATTCGGGCCATTTTTACAAACATGAATTGGTGAAAAAGAGGAAATGGTACTGGAGAGTAGAACCTAATGTAGATTTCTTTTGTGATATTACCTATGATCCATTCGTTGAAATGGAAAAACGGAATAAAAAGTATGGTTTCACAGTACTTATCCCTGAACTATATTACACCGTCCCCAGTTTATTCCGAGAAACTAAAAACTACATTAAGAAGAGTAATATTAAACTTGGAAGTTTGTTCAATTTATTTATCAGAGAGAAGAAATATGCCACGGGTAAGAATGCAGCACTCTATGATGGTCTTGAAAAGAAGGCTGATATTTTGCGTAAAGTTGAAAACAACGTAGTATTGGATAAATTTTTGCAACAACAGAAAAAATCTGATGAACAAGTGGCAGATTTTAATGAAGATGCTATTGCTGAACTCTTCGAAAATGTGGATGCTAAGCCTAAATTACATGAAGATAGATTAGATTATGAAGAATATAATCTCTGTCATTTTTGGTCCAATTTTGAAATTGCTCGTACTGATCTTTTCACTAATCCGATCTATGAAGGATATTTTGAACATTTGGATCGTAGTGGAGGGTTTTATAAGGAGAGATGGGGAGATGCTCCCGTTCATTCTCTTGGAGTAGGAATGATGTTAGACGTAGAAGAAATTCATTACTTCAGAGATATAGGATATAAGCATCTGACTCTTCAACATTGCCCTCGGAATCACGAAAATCAATTGCCTTATACTCCAAGTAAAAACTATACCAAACGACTTTCACCTCAAGAAGAGAGATACTGGCTTAATCATGATAAACCAGGTATTGCTGGAGTAGGATGTCGTTGTCGTTGTCCCTGGACCCTTATGGATGTGGAGGACTCGAAGGCACTTTGCATGAAGCGATGGAGAGAGGTGACCCGAGATAATTTCAAACCTCGAACCTTGATTGATATCGATCACTGGGAGCGGGAGATCTCTCAGAGGATAGATAAAGCAATAGATGCTGGATCTGATTTGGGAGAGGATCTGGTACTTTCGATTAAGAAGGCAGAACAGTGAGAGAGAGAGAGAGAGAGTGTGTGTGTGTGTGTGTGTGTGTGTGTGAGTATAGAGTAGTATTATTAGTATAATAGAGATATAGTAGACCTACAGTAGATATAGTGGAGATAGTGATTTTATAAAGCTATAGTAGCCATACAGTGGAGTCAATTTTACAGTATTCACCTATTCTTTCGCCTTGTAGCCAGCAAAAAGAACTAGTAAAACAACAAACATAATAAAACACACCCATAGGTGAACTCTATCGATCCAGATATCTACACTTCTTTACTCTCCTTCGACTACTCTCTACATCAAAATTTTTGACAAATAGCTTGATTCTAATATACAATCGGCATTAGCCTGAGAACTAGAAGTACATAGGCACAGTGTTTAACCACCGAAACCGTAAAGGGTTCTTCCTTGTCTCTTCAAAGCGTAGACAACGTCCAAAGAAGTGACAGTCTTTCTCTTGGCGTGTTCAGTGTAAGTAACAGCATCTCTGATAACAGATTCCAAGAAAGACTTCAAGACACCTCTGACTTCTTCGTAGATAAGAGCAGAAATACGCTTGACACCACCTCTTCTAGCCAATCTTCTGATAGCTGGCTTGGTGATACCTTGAATGTTATCTCTCAAGATCTTTCTGTGTCTCTTGGCACCGCCCTTTCCTAATCCTTTTCCGCCTTTTCCTCTACCAGACATGTTATAATAGTTATCTGTTTAATGGTGGTTTGAACCTGATGGCGGATCACCTGTAATTTATATCCATCATGTGCCTGTTTTTGATTTCTGATGTTATTGCTGCAAAAAAAATAGCGTGTATGTTTTGGCTAAACAAAAAAATAGCGCCAGGGTTGTTCTGGCAAGTGCGCAGTTGGGTGTGTAAACTTGGGCACGGGGAAAAAGAGAGACATTCCTAAAAGCAAGGCTTTAGAAGTAGAAGACATTGCTAATTTGTATGGCAATAGAGATCAAATGCGATTCTTTATACAGGAATTGTCTCTACATACTGAAGCGGTCTCCTTGAAAGTGCATGAATCTATGGTAAACAAGCAAGAAAACGCAGTAGGATTAGCAGAATCGAGACTGGAAAGTGCATAAACAAAGGAAAGTAGTACCGTACGCGGCCCAGAAGCTCGAAATTTAGTGAGGAGCGCGCCAGACTGCTGCTCGAAAAGCGAGAATAGGACTGTCAGAAGACGTCAAAACATTGTAAAATAGTACTGAAATCGCTGCGAAAAAGCGAGAAAAGCGATCACAACAACACAAAAGATGTGTTTTTTTTTTCCAGGGGATACCGAAAAGCTTCGAAAAGCTGCGAAAAGCTGCGAAAAGCTGCGAAAAGCTACCAAAAGCTACAAAATTCTACGAAAAACTACTGCAGAACGCATCAACGGCATTCAAAATAGAAAGGAAACACACTAACCGCGCAGAAAACATGCAGAAACCATGCAAAAACCCACCCTTTCCTCCACTTCTTCCAAACCAAAACAAATGACCCATACAGAAACACCTATCTGATGTCTTTTACCGGCCAGTAAACCACCTGTCACATGACCATTCATGCAGGATCCACCTTGATCTCAGCAGTAAATCACTTCAAAATAGCAGCTTTTAGTAGCTTTTCGCAGTGTTTACATTTTAGCGGCCCCGGACTCAAGAATACCGCGTTAATCTCAGCACGCGAGGGGGATGGGTGGTGAGGGAGACCCTGTTTATTATGGTGATAGCGTGGTTTGTTTATGAGAAGACGCGGGGCACACGACAAAACAACTTGATATATAAACTGGGGACATCCACCTTCAGTAAATCTTATCAGTTAAGTTACACAATATGGCTAGAACTAAGCAAACAGCTAGAAAGTCTACTGGTGGTAAGGCCCCAAGAAAGCAATTGGCTTCTAAGGCTGCCAGAAAGTCCGCCCCATCTACCGGTGGTGTTAAGAAGCCTCACAGATATAAGCCAGGTACTGTTGCCTTGAGAGAAATTAGAAGATTCCAAAAGTCTACTGAGCTCTTGATCAGAAAGTTGCCATTCCAAAGATTGGTTAGAGAAATTGCTCAAGATTTCAAGACTGACTTGAGATTCCAATCCTCTGCTATCGGTGCTTTGCAGGAATCCGTTGAAGCATACTTGGTCTCTTTGTTTGAAGACACTAACTTGGCTGCCATTCACGCCAAGAGAGTCACTATCCAAAAGAAGGACATCCAATTGGCCAGAAGATTGAGAGGTGAAAGATCCTAGACGGGCTTACCTTATGTATATTAGTATGTTTTATGTAAAGGAGTAACTTAAAAAAAACAGACTGTAGTCTTAGCAACAGTAGTCTTAGTAATAGTGGGTCCTAGCAATAGTTAGTTATTCATGTCCTAATGGAGAATATCTTGGACTAAACTTTATTTTTGACTATTTACTATCATTGATTACATTTAGGCGCAAAAAATATTCCTTATAACACACATAGAAGGTGGAAAAGCTGGTTGCGTCACAGAAGACATGAATCAGGTAATGCTAGGATATATGGGGTCCTAATAGTAATGGAGTAGAACGGGTTATTGGTAATCAAATCTTCTGTTAGTCGGGAAGGGTTCTCAATCTCTTGGCGCCATTCTTTTCCACCTCCCTTTCAGTATCTCTGCCTTCACTCTCAGTCCATGTCAATAAATCTCATTCACCCCACAACATTTAAGGCATCTTGCTAAATCTAGATCTTTCTGAATATCTCTCTATCTGGAATGAATACGTGCACATCTCATCACACGACTCTGAAATTTCTCCTATTGTCTACATCGCTTTACAGATACACTTCTTCACACTTCACGCTTCCCTGCGTATCTCTACATATCTCTACACTTCATCACCTATCTATACTCTACCTCACATATCTCTGCTCTCACTTCTTCTCCTCCTTCTCACACCTTCTCTCGCATATTTCGCCCCACAATTTCTCACTTTCTAATGATAGCAACCTTGTAGCAGCCAACGACATCTTAAATTTATCACAATGCATTCACTTCCTGATACCAGCAACATTGTTGAAAACCTCACCAACTCGGCATCTACCCCGTACCCTGCCTGGATTCTCTCGGGGGCCCTTTTAGCCCGTGCTCTTACCATCCAACAGCCTTTACCTGCTCATCTGGGTACCTCTGGTTCTTCATTCAGATTTAGCCAAGCGGTAGCAGCACAGAAGCCAACAAAATTTTCTAGTTTAGGCTTTGGAGCTGCTCTTGCCTTAGGAGGTTATATCATCTATGATGGGGATGAAATGGATGGTGCTGGTTTCAATTTTGCCTGGTCTTCGTTATACCTAATTGTGAATGGAGGAGCTTCGATTAAAGGATTGATTCGAGGTCGAGTCAGTCCAGTGGGATTGTCATTATTGGCGGCTGGAAATGCTGCAATTTACGGGAAGAAGTTCTTCTGGCCCAATCTGAATCCATTGAAGGAGAATGGGTTAGTTAAATAAGTTAAAATAAGTTGAAATTGAATATGAAGTTGAAGTTTTAAGCTTTAAATTGACCATGTATTCCTGACAATTTATGTAGGTAATGAGGTGTAGAAGAGACGATAAACTGAATGATAAAGTGAATGATAGTAAATGATAATGAATGATAGTAAATGATAGTGAATGATAGTAAATGATAGAGTAAATGATGATAAAGTGTAAATGAAGATTGAATTCGATTATTGGAAGAAGTGTATCACCTTTGAAGGAGAATATTTATTGAAGGAGAATATTCATGAGTGATTGACCATTGAAGCATATTCTATTTACCCTCTTTAACTCACTACATTCCCATTTCTAAGACTTGTTTTATCACTGCTATTGAACAAAGCTTCGACCTGTTTCAAATCTCACTCTTGACATCATTCAGAATCAATTATCAATCTTTCTTCAACTATAACCCTTGATTGATATACTGTTCTCACACATTCTCTCATCCCCTGGAGCTGTTATTCTGCTGATATTCTGCAGTTATTCTGCTCTTCTTCTGTTGTTATTCTACTCTTATTCTACTCTTGTTATACTCTTATTCTTTCCTTATCCCCATATATACTCTTTAAGCCCAATTGAGCGGCAAAAACTTATTTTCCAATGCATATTCGATGATCTCTCTTGAATCATACAACTCTATAAACTGCTGGTCCATTGGACGTTCCTTTGGGGCAGCAAACTTACGATATTCGTCAAATATCATTGTTAACGACCACCGTTGAAGTCTACGAAGAACCCCTACAAGACATCCGGTCCTATGTTTCCCCCGATTACAATGAATTAGAATCGGATGATTGTCTGGGTTCATGACAATCTTAAGGGCCTCTGTAATTAAATCATCAGATATCTTGACAAATGGCTCCTTATTACCAGACATCCCCAATTGAAACAACTTGATGTTGTTTTGGTGAAGAAATTGAAGATTAAGGTCAGGATATTCTTCAGGAATGAGGCATAAGATGGACTTCAACTTGAGTTTAACAAGAAACAGAAAATTCGCCGGCTGGGGGAATGATGATCGATATATGGTATTGACTACGGGGGCAAAATTCTCTGGCGGAGTAAGCTCCTTTGAGTCACTATGAGTATTGATACTCTCTTTATATTCCAAGGCCAACCTGGCTTGTAAGTCTTTGTCAGGTTTGTCGTCTATATCTTCTTCGTCGTCTTCTTCAGTTGTATTGTTGTTAGGATTCGATGCTAGACCTTCTTGTATTTTCAATTGTTCGATTCGTGTCCTTATTGTTTGGTTATCCTTATAAAGAATCTCTAGGTCGGCGTCGGTGGGGTTATACCGAGGAGCAATGTCACATTCTATAGATTGGATAGCTTCTGATGGTTCACGGATATCCTCGTCCATTTGGAACGGGTCTTCTACAAAGCCGGCCATACTAGTAGAGAGTGTGGGTATAATGAAGTAGAGTAATGTGTCTCTGTAAGTTAAGGAGGCAACGTAACTAAAAGCTCTGCTTGGTGGGAAACTTAGTTGCGGAGAGGGATCAAGGTAGTAGTGAATAGCTTCGGGGAAGAGGGGGGGACGTTGGAGATCAAGATCACTAGTGCGGGCGATGTCTATAACTAGTATATGTATAAAATGCCCTGGTGGGGATTCTGAAGAGCTGGCAGCAATTAAGGGCTCGTAGAGCTGGCTGAAACCGGTGCTGGTGGCGGAGAAATGGTTTCAATGAAACTATGAATACGCCCTGAACAACCCTCCCCGACCGAAATGAGTGCAGGACTTTTGAAAATCAACTGTTAGTCAAAGTCAAACTAGACACATACTCCCCCTATTCAGGATATACAGGGATCAATATCGCGTTAAAACTGGCAAAAGACCCCTGGAAAACCAAAACTAACTGTCTGATGGTATGTGTACCCCATAGAATCGCGCTGAATTAGCATATGGAACTGTCCAAGATGAACGAAAACTCTATGATCACCACAATACTAACGGCTCCACTAGTCTGCCCTTTTCAATTTCCAGTCTTTATTACAGGTCATCCTTCTTCTTATCTGCACTTGTACTTACATTCATGCCGCTTGGCCCAACCTTCTTGATAAAAACAAGACTGGTGTTTTAGGGATCTTCTGGAAGTTTGCCCGTATTGGTGAACGTTTGAGTCCATATGTAGCCTTGGGTTGTGTAGTAATGATGGTAAGGACGGCGCTGAGTTGAGTTGAGAGGAGGTTTAAGAGATGATGGAGTGAAGAAAGAGATATATCACATACCTAAGGTTTATATAGTGTTAAAAGATTAATAATCTGAAACTATCACCTTCATATCTTTTCTCATGAACATCATAAAGGTGATCAATGAGCTGTGATGTGAAGAGATTCGTATTTTTCAATCAACGATTAAGGTCAAACCGTAACTGTATTGGGCATTTGGCCTCTGCACTCTACCTATTTCTATCTTACCGGACGTCATTCACCATATTTCCTGCTTGCTCTGTACTCATTTGTATGGATATTGAGCAGCGACATCCTTAACAGTATTGCTCCTTCAATATACATTCTCCGTATGCTATCATTATATATTATATAACATTACATTGGTCTTGACTTCTATTTCTCTATTTTTCATTCTACTCTATAATATTGTCAAAACTCTATCTCCTTGATCCTCTATCTTTTTAAAACCTTCATCCTTTTAAACCTCTATCTCCTTTAACCCCCCATATGCTTAAACCTCCAGTTCTACCCTATCTAAATTCGAAGGTTTCATTTGGAGAATTGCACAAGACACCCGCTCTTTCACTTCCAACAACTCTCTCGAGCAAAGATGCATCCCATTTGCAGTAAATCGCCTTGAGGAAGGAAAGATCCACATCAGCTACCTCCTTAAATACAGACTTACCAATGAATTTGGCCAAATCCTTATAGAATAGAGGGTTAGAAGGAATTCCATACATAAACAAGTTCTTCACTCCATTAATTTCAAACCGACGGAAGAAATGAAGACGCTCTGTGTAAAGAAGTACCTTCAATTTACCGGCAGCAAATGCATTTCGAGTTCTCAGTAATTGGGCTTGACTGGAATATTCGTCAATGCTACCAAAGGTGATCTTTCCATGTTTCTCCAAGTGATTCTTCACCCGAAGATAATCAAAGTATGATGGAATATATATCAACATCCCGTCATCATATGATGTGGTCTTCATGAGTGATGGAAGTACTGTATTAACGAAGAATTTGAACCTAGTGTCCGGATCAGTTACTGGACTAGGTGAGTCAAACCGTTGAAATATCTGCTTGATTTTCATTCCAATTGAGTTCATGATACAGCTTTCAGTAGTAACGTGGCACTTGAACTTGAGCTTCCCGGCAACATTATATGATTTCGAAGAGATCAAGTTATTTACTTGAGGGGTAGTGTATTCGGAAAATACCAATGTCTGTCTAAGAAGTCTGCTTTGATCATTGATATACCACATTCGAATTCTCAGGAAATCAGCATCGTGGAACTCTTTGGGGATCTTATTGACATATTTCATTACCGTACCAACATGATCCCAATTTTGCATCTCTAAATGATTGGCCTTGTCAACAATTAAAACTTCAATTGAAGAAAGGAAATCATATTGTCTCTTTTTAGCATCTGGACTCTCAAGAATCATCGAAAGACCGATAGGAGATGCAATAATTAAATCGGAGGTATAAAATGAAGAATACAATTTAAGAGATTTTCTGGTGAATTTGACCCCAAGACAGAAGAAATCACTATTGTTACCCTTAAAGGCATCCTGGAAATCGGCTGGCTTATATTCAGGTGGAACCTCATTAGTGTGGAACTGTTTGGTTAGCTTTGACTTGTTTTCTTGTTGTTCAGATCCAGAAAGCTTAATTAATTCCATGACCACTTCGTAAGCGGCTTCTCGAGTTGGAAGCAAAATAAGAACCTTTGGTCGAGTAAACCCTTGGTCTCTAAATTCAGGCTCTTCATCACCACCACCACTGGTATTGTTACGGAAATTGTGCAATTTTTGGTTGTTTTTAATCACTCTGTCTCTGGTTTTTTGAATATGATTTATGGCGTGAATCACATATAACTTACGATACCAGGTGTTCAGAAATGATCTATAGGGAAATGAAACATCCAAGTATTGGAGCATTGGTTCTAAAAGTCTGCTTTCATGTTCTGATAAAGAGGGATAATGTTTTTCAAATGTCGTAATTACCCTTTGTTTCACTTTACGACTACGGAGAACGTTTCCCCCAATATGAGACACATATGGTGCCATTACAGTTTCGGTTCCAGTTCCAGTTACAGTTCCAGGAGCACTCTGAAAGATGTAAGAATACTCTTGGTCAATTTCACCTTTACTAGTCAAAGGCCAGGGTTTCTTGATTTTTGTTGTAAGCAAATCTGCTTGAGTGGTTAAGTAGTTCTCATCTCGACCGTTGAAATGTTTCTCGAATGGGTCAGCATCTATGGCCAGCTCGTCATCAGAGTCCAATTCATCATCTAAGGCCTCTACATTCTCTTGATCATCGTTTTCTACATCTGACTCATCTAAATTAGCCCCGGCTACTTCTTCATCATTGGCTGATTCATGGTTCAATTCTTCCTTATGATCATTATTGACCTGCTCATCTCCATCACTAGAGTGATTTTTCACCTCAAACTCAGATTCATCCAGGGAATCATCTGAAGCATCATTGGCAGTTTCTTGCAGTAGAAGAGTAAGCAATGCATTGTAAGCAGCTCCATCAGGAATAGTTGAATCTCGGATCTCTTTTGAATCCAGTCTCACCTCTTCTTCTTCTTCCTCTGAAGGTTGCAACTCAGACTCCATTCGGTCATATCGGTCATTTTTGTGATATGGATCCTGTTTAGGGCCCCTCTTCGCCGTTCGAACTATTTTTCGGACGCTTTCCCTCCCACTATGATGTTTGGAAGGTCTGGAGCCTCCTCGGGTCTCTGAACCTCCCCTTCTTTGTCTCTTTCTACCTGACATCTTTACTAGCTAAAGATCTTAACCAAACGTTGGTCGTGTGGGGCTCCAAATAAGAGACAAGTAGAAGAGAAAGAGATGAGGCTATTGTGCAGGATTTTTAATTGTTTTTTTACATCTTTCTCCTTACTTCACAGTTTTTTTTTTATTTTTTTTTATTAAGTATGCTCTGTTTTTTCCTGCAGGAATTCAATTAAAATCATTTCCTTCAAAGAGTCTATACAAAGCAGGAAACCCCTTTAAAAATAGTGGTATTTGATGAAGAAAGAGGCGATATATCGACGCGTAAAGGACGTGATACGCATGTCCCTTGCTGTGTTGTACCTTGTCTTGGTCATTTTATGTATCCCCTTAGCTTTTGACGTGGGAGGGACCGCTTGCGGATTGGCATTTTCCTTGACGATTTTTACCCTTTATTTTGTTTTGACCACAGTTAGATTACTTACTAGAGGGAATCGACATTTAAGGTGGCTTTCACTTTTATATTATCTGCAACATATCTTACTCCCATCACTTTTGACGGTTTTTTTACTGTATTATCGGGCTAAAACTCCTAATCAGATCTTACCGGTTAGAATTTGGAGAGTATTAATTGAAAATTCAACCCCAGTGTTTACCATATTGGAAGGATTTTGTTCTCTTTTATTGATTCAAGCGGTTGGCCAAACGATTAACTGGTTAACCACCTATAAATCGGATAGTTGGTTGATAGTTTCCCTCATTGGTAGTGGTTCCACTATAACGGCAGCTCATTACTTTTTATATCGTATCTACGTATTCCCCTTTAAAATTGACACTTTAGAGGCATCATTATTGGGATCTATTTTAACCACTACTTTCTTTTTGGGCATTTATGGTATCATTTCCGGTAAAGGATCCATGATTGAACTGTCTTTATTATTTGCTTACATCGTTAGATGTATCTATGAAACATTCCCAGTCCTTTCTCAACAAGCTTCAGAAGCTTTGGCTGCATTGTTTACTCAAACTACTACCAGTTTAAAGCATGAAATTCCTACTTTGTCTCCTCAGATTAATGATGTGGTGTCACATTTAGTCCCACTTTTAGCTTCCAATATCCCTGGTTCTTTTAAAACTGTTGGAGCTTTTTTAATCATGGCAGTACAAAAATTGACTCTACCAGTAATTCTTAATTTGGCTTACAGAATTGGAGTATTCTATGCTGCTACTAAAATTATTCCATCCCTTTATAATGGAATAGCGTCTCATTCAATAACCCCTCCAAGATCTCCAGTCCAACCTTCAAGAACTACTTCAATTGTCTCTGTTCCTTCAGTAATTCTCTCGGAGATTACCGCTGAATCTGATAGCCAATCAAGAGATTTTGATCAATTTGGTGGTGAACTCCATTTACAAGATTTGGAGGGGAATAATAATTCTAGTGGGGTGGAACGTAGGTCACAAGATGACGACAAGATAGATAGGGTAAGACTTACCTCTGTAGAGACTGAAACAGACTACGATGAGCAAGCGGTAGATTCTCCATTAATGGAACCATCTACCCCATATGACCAAGAAGACTCAATCAAGGCCCCTTCACCACTACTTAGAATCAATACTGAAGATCGTGGTGGTTCAAGTTTCGTGAAATATCAACAATTAAAGCATCCAAGAGCATCACAATCCACAATTCTTAAATTAATCTATTCATACTCTCCTTGTATTGTAACAGCAGTGTATACCCACTTGATGATGCTGTACACGGGAGAATTGGGGACAGAGCTCAAGATATGGAAGTATTGGAGCCCCGATCTGCTGGTTGTTTTACATCCTTGGGAGTTCTGGAACTGGGTAAATATGATTACCACTCTAATTCTCTACGCAGCGGAGCTTATGGGGAATGAAGGGGTGCAAGGATCGGCAGCATTGACCAGTCATTGGGAAGTTCAGTAGCATGAAGGGAGAGAATTAAAGAAGTCGATCACGATCAAAGAGTTTGAAGTGTATAATGGATTATAGAAGATAACGGGAGAGAGGACAAATGTTAAAGATACTTTGACTATAATATTACATGGGCAGTGTAGGTGGTCTTATGTGGTGTACACTCTTGATATGGTATTGAAGTGATGAGAGAAGGTGTTGACGTAACGAAAGAAGGTGTTGAAGGAGCATAATGGTGTAAGGTTGGTATGTATTTTTATTTCGAGCTCTGCCGATGGCAACTAGTATTATTATATCATTGCATGATTTGGAAGAACATTGTAGGCAGATATTTTAAGAACGGTAGACGATAAGAGAGGAAGATTTTTACGCTCTTAGATATACATGCCTCTGATTGATACACACACCTCTGATTGATTCGAACAGAAATCAGTGGTCGGGGAACTTCATGTACCGGTTTCATTGAACCTTTTACAGACATGATTGTGAACATTTAGTACACAAATGAGAACCAAACATCCAGACACCAGGTCCTTGTAACACAATCAGGGCCGAAAAAGGATAGAAGAGAAGACAAGAGATGACAGGAGAAGACAAGAGATGACAGGAGAAGACAAAAGTACTACAACGCCGCCTGTTTAGACAGCTCTTCTGTTGAATTCGTCATTCGGACCAGAATACACCAAACCTCTACGTTTTCTCCAATCTACTACCATAAACACCTTCAACCAACCAATCCACATTTACTGCTTCTACCTCTTTCATTTCTACTAGGTCCGTTCTTTCGTCATTTGATTTGCATTGTAAGTTCAGAAAAAAATGCAAGTCTCGTCAACGCCGTCCAACCTACCATCTTTCCAGGCAGTGAAGGTAGCTCTGAGCTTGACTCTATGTTGCTTGATTTTCTCATCACGTAGGTGAACAGAATTCACCCTACTTACTAAATTAAATCAAATAACGTCAGTTTCCCCTGAAACTGCAAACGGAAGCCTGGCACATTCGACTGTGCAATAGTCCTAACCTCTTATTGCATTTTGCTAGGCAAATAGCAAGGAGCTAGACTACAGACTTTGAGATGGAAGACGTCCATTATCCAAGAATAAGCTCCATTGGGTTAACCACTTGCGCAGTCAATTGTCATAACTATCGTTAAGAATCCAATAATTCCATTGCCGAAAAGAAACACCAATACAAGACTGGGCATTATAGTGTCGGAATGTTACTCAAAACTCCACCAGCAACGGAAAACAATGCCCCCCAAATACCACCTCTGGAAGCCGCAGAAGTTGCCATGCCCATCCACACGCTGTAGACAAGAATTCAAGAGGAACTTGAGCCGTGACGACCGATGCAAACCATCCAAAGAAGAAGGCTTTTTGAGGTTAAAGGCATCGCCATCACCAGGGAGTAGAGCAGCAAACAAAAACACCAAATGAACGGATGGTTCATTACGTTTCCGCATATCTGGCCGGAGACTTTCCCCAAAGCATATCTGGCCCTAAAGCCCTATCGTAAGCTTCGATGACAATTCTTTGGACATGAACGTAAAGAGAAATTTTTCACTGCACTCGGAAAAAGGATTTTATATGGCGGAGGTCGTGTGGTGGCAAAATGGTTGCATTTGAATTACAAGGGCTTAAGTGGAAGCTTGAGTGGAAGCTTAAGTGAAAAAGAGATGTAATTCTGGTACAGTGATTCCAGTAAAATGGTTATCAATCATAAGATCGAGTGAAGTAATCGATATCTGCATACATCTGAATAAAGATACTACTGCCTAGAATTATGTTTTATAAACTGATGAACGTGTAATTGCCCAGCATTATCTTGCTACTCAACTACTTGAATGAAATACGCAAATCAACCGATGGTATAAATAGTGTATGTGTGCTTAAAAAAACTCACATCCCAATATATATATATATATATATATACATATATATACATATATGTATCTACATATATTCCGACTTATGTGTATTCATATCCACCTATTTATTACCCACTGTTATCTATTACCTCATTACCCTCTCTTATCTATTACTTCAATATCCAACTCATAAAAGAACTGGGCAAAATCAGTGTAATCCATTCATACATCCTAGCACCTGATCCACAGTAAACTACTTCAGGATTAAGCTTTTCAGGATTCTTAGGGTATATCAAGTCAAAAAGAAGATGATACAAATCTCTCAAATTGGCATCAGCTTTTGAATTCCTGAAAGGATTTGACTTGTATTGTGCTTTGGTGAAATCTCTAGCGTATAAACTACGCATATCATCATCCCAGCTACGGACCTCAGAATTCACCAAGGCAGCTACTTTTGATCTCGATGACGAACCCAGATTGGAAAGATTCAAATTGCCTAATCGAATTTGAGTGACAGAAATCTGATGATGAGACACTTCTCGAGTCAAAGAGGTGAAAAAACTTTCGATACTTTGTTGATATAATGTTTCCGGGGCATGATAAGGAAGCTCGAGAGAACTTATTATATTTGAAGCAATCGATATAATTTTACAACCCTTTTGACGTCTTACAAGTTCTAATAGTCCTGAGGAGAAAAATTTCGGAGTAAGGTTCAATCTTGTAAGTAATCTATCCCATGAAGGGATAGTTATATTCTCTATAGGTCCAATTGGGAAGTAAAGACATGGAGCGAAAACTACAGCGGCAAGTTTCATGGTGTGAGCAGCAGCCCCTGGGAAAGGAATCACTGGGCATTCCATTAAATGACGGAATTTTGCAAGCTGCAAATCAAAAGAGTAACTATTATTCAAATTCAAATAATTGATGTCATCAGTTATAGGGTTCGATTCTACGTATTTAAGATCTTTTTCATCTAGGATGGTCAAGTATACTATGAAGCCCCTTTTTTCGAAGTCCAAGGCTATAAGTCGAGTCAATGGTTCTGTGGGGGAACCAATGATCAATACTACATCTCTACGGGCACCATTGGGTAATTTCGAAACTCTACGACGTAAACGATTATGATTATTGGAGTTCTGATGGGGTAATGAAGAAGTACGGATGGCAGCCCAATATTTGTAACCAAGATACCCCGATATTCCTACTGATGCAAAAGCAAATCCACCGTAAGCATATCGATATCTTGAAATGTGATCCACTATGGTATCTTCCCGATAAACTATAGCCGTTTGCTGCTTCAGATTTGAATATGGGTTGAACTTAAGTAGAGCATCAGTTACTGCTTCATATGTGGGAGCTAGATTCTCCTTCGACGTGGTAGCGAAATTGGATGCTTGTCCATAGTAATAGTTCAATGTGTCCAACGTGGCCTTTACTGGATCAGCTACCATGTTGGGGAAGTTGAATCAAAGAGTTGATAGGTTAAGGGGACGAAGAAGATGACTAGACGTGTGCAGGTCTATATCCAAGAAACGATCATCAAAAAAAATGATTGCTGGTCCCAGGAATCGAACCTGGGTTTGTTCGGCCACAACGAACTGTACTAACCACTATACGAGACCAGCTGATCTGGTTGTTGATGTTGAGATGTGATTAGACTCATAGAATTGATGAAGTATATTAATTTCGCAGAGGTGAATAGGCAACTGACTATGATAATTTAGTCAAGATGATTGATAATTGTCTATGTATCCCCATATCTGCATCTATATCTATCTATATCAGTATCTATGACTAACAGTATCTGTATCTATCTGTATCTATATCTGTATCTATCTGTATCTATCTGATCTATATCCATATCTATCTGTATCTATGTCCATATCTATCCTTATCTTTCACAATTTATTGGTATTGTATTTCCAGCCCTGATTTATCAGTGCGAAATGGGTTGTTTAAGCGAGAATTCTGTCTCAATCTTCTAATAACATGTTGGTCACAAATGCTCGTTTACTCGTTTACTCGTATACTAGGTTCCCTCTGTAGAAAATAAACGGCTACTTCCTAAGGTAAAGTGATATTTCGTTTAAACAATTTGCTCAAACATGCTACAGATTTACAATTGATTTGCCACTGATTGTCTAATACTCAGGCACCAATCTGCTACTAGTTTTTTACCAATCAGCTACTAAGTGACTTTCAATTATCTTTCGTTTAGTGCCTTGGTACTACTCACATCGGAAAAAATATTGATCCAATGAAGACACCAAAAACGCCTCTTCATAGGACCTTCATTAAAAGATCCATGACATCTTTGCACTTTTTAATGCCAACCAGATAGGTTGAAAACAAGCAGGTAGTTTGAAGGACGTTTCAAATGATTACGTTGATTATAAATGTATCCACCGTGGTAGAATTCACTCGAAAAAGGTCGATGGTAAGGCTGATAAATCATACCTAAAAGGGATGAAGCGCGATCGCCCAATTTTCTGAAATTGGTAATTCCGATGCTCTAAAAAGGAAACACCGAGCAGATTTTTTCACTCGCAGGGCAATGATTACAAATGGTGAAGATTTATCTAACACAATTTGGGTGCATTTTTGCAAATGTAATTGCCAAGGTTCAAACTTCTGATGACAAATGTAAGCCATTGGAGTATATAAATACTGGCCATCTCGATAGATTGTCTCTCTATATTTATTTCGTTTTTTCAACTAAGTTCAATACATACTATTTCAATCCATTGAGGCATGCATCAATTCTTAAGAGACTCATTCGTGGGCCGAGTGGTATACCACTTATCCAAGGCCCGTCATTTTAAACATAGAGAAGACTTTCCAGACTATATAGTACCGGAAATTTATTTGCCAGAATACTCAGGAATTCTGAGCAATAGCGATAATTCTGTTGATAGTCTAAAAGAAGCTGAAGTTGAAGTTGAAAAAACACGACCAGGTAAGGTTGTGGTAGATTGGGATGGTCCTGATGATCCAGAGAATCCATATAATTGGCCAACATATCAAAAAGTGTTCTTTGTGTTCGAGATTGCATTTTTGACCTCTGCCGTGTATATGGGTTCAGCCATCTATACTCCTGGGGTGGAACAATTAAGAGAGGATTGGGGCATTAGCAGAATTCAAGCGACCCTTCCTCTTACTTTGTTTGTTTTAGGATATGGAGTAGGTCCAATGATTCTTGCTCCCTTATCTGAAAATGCAATCTTTGGAAGAACTAGCATTTATATCTTTACATTATTCATTTACGTCATTTTACAAATACCAATTGCATTATCGAAGGATATTGTTTCATTGGGAGTTCTTCGATTTTTGGCAGGTTTTTTTGCGTCACCTGCTTTGGCTAATGGTGGAGCTTCGATCGGTGATATCCTTGAGTCACCTAATTTACCTCTTGGAATTGCTGTTTGGTCTATTGCCGCTTGTGTAGGGCCATCTTTTGGTCCATTTTTTGGAACCATTTTCGTTCAACTTGCAAATTGGAGATGGACTTTTTGGTTTATGCTTATTATAAACGGAATAACTTTCGTAGTACTTGCAATTTTCTTACCAGAAACCTACCTGAAGACTCTCCTACTTAGAAAGGCCAAAAGGTTGAGAAAGTTGACTGGTAACGAAAATATTACCAGCGAGGGTGAAATAGAAAATCAAGAAATGACCAGGAACGAATTGATCAAGGATATTTTATGGAGACCCATTGAACTTACACTCTTCGAGCCAGTGGTTCTTTTGATCGATGTTTATCTTGGTTTAATTTATTCTGTCATGTACCTTTGGTTCGAAGCATTCCCAATTATTTTTATGGGCACATATAATTTTACTTATATTGAAATGGGTGTTGGTTATCTTGGTATCATTATTGGTATTCTTCTTGGTGGAGTAATGTATATCCCATATGCTAATCGAAAGCATAAATACCCATTATTGAGAGGAGAAACAGTTCATCCTGAAGCATTACTCCCTATTTCAATTCTTGGAGCAATCTTGATGCCAAGTGGTATTTTTATCTTTGGATGGTCAGCCTCTCCCGATACTCATTGGATTGGTCCTATTATTGGAGCAGTGGTTTTTGCATCTGGAGCATTTATTGTGTTTCAAACCTTATTCAATTATCTTTCTCTGTCATTCCCTCGGTATATGGCATCTGCATTCGCAAGTAACGATATTTTCAGATCTGTCATGGCTGGAGCATTCCCATTATTTGGTGCACCATTATTTGAAAACTTGGGCTCCAAAAAATTTCCTGTTGCATGGGGTAGCACTATTTTGGCCCTTATTTGCGTTTTGATGATAATGATCCCAGTATTGTTCTTTATCAATGGTCCTAAGTTGAGAGCAAGGTCGAAATATTCTGGGAAATAGTTTTTATGATAATATGATAGTAGGAATCTTACATTTGTTGTAGCGTAAACATGAATCTACATTCATCAATTTCACTGTGGGATTACATTATCAATTACTAGGTAATAAATATTCAACTTTTCTCGACAGGAGTGGCTAAAACTATATCAGTGTTGATAGTGTTGTCGCTTATGTTATCTGTGAAGGATGTTGCCTCCATATACCTTGTTCTTGTATAAGGCTGGATTGCAGGACCTCCAATAATATCAGCATCTTGAGTTCTTGAAAACCCTTTGATTTTGCGATCCTGATCACTGTAGGCATACGTATCATCGGATGAGGCCAAAGATGGGGTTGGCGATCTACTGAACAGAAGAGACGCAGAGGAAGGTTGGGGAGAATTATTTGCCGATACTGCCCACATAGTTGCCAAAGGTAAGGAGACCACGATCAAAAGACGAGCAATATGTAGCATATAATCAACGTCATGCTTTACATAAACATATATAATGAACATTGAAGGTAAAACGAACGACTGAAAGGTCATAATAATGAGAATATGGAAAACCCCAAATTGTTTCAAACCTAAGCGTCTTCTTGTACGGAGGGCAAAAAAGAGTTTACCTCCCATAAGTAAACAGGCCAAATTGACTGAAATTGCCAAGAGACAAAGTGGAAGATCAGGAACCCATAGAGGATAATTCACAAGGATTGCGTTAGCATCATAGAAGTATTTATACCTATGAGATTGACAAACGGCGTTATATATAAATAAACCACTTGTTGCAGCTGCAAGAACTGTAAAAAATATGATGGAGACTCTGCGGAAAACCACCAAGTCTGGCGAACGGCACACGGCATTTAATTGAACAATAAGACTAGCTTGGATACAGATAGCCAAGGGTATGTCCATTATAACTGCTGCCAATGATTCATTTGCCGTTGATCTCAATGAAGGCAGGGGTGTCCAGGATATAAGAAATCCAATTGCATTTGCAGGGCTGTTTAAAAAGGCGAGATAGAGACCAGCCCTCAAGATTAAAAAGAAAAGGGACAAGATATTCAACACGAAGAGAGGAGATTTTTTGTTGGTTACAATCACCAAAAGGGCTAGCGCTATGAGTGAGCACACTCCAATGGTTGCGCCCATGACACCGGTAAGACGGATGGTGTTAAGATTAAGGGTTTGGAGATCTCCAAGGGTTCCAGAGTAGATGGTGTCACCAATGGTGATGTTCCAAGGAGTATCGTATAATTCACTCATTTTATTTTGAAGGTGTGGAAACAGAAACAAGATTGATGATTTTTAAGGGTAAATTTCTTGTTATCTTATACCTTTCCGGGATATTGATGAGTCCCACATCTGTTGATAGCTCCGTCTTGGAGGCCTTCCTGTTTAGGATTATGAGTGCAGCACTTTTCGCAGCCAGAAAATAATCATCAATGGGTGAAGAAGTCCGGCACTGGAGTAGACGAGATGCATTATCTTTTCGGGAAGTCAGATTATGGAAGACAAAAACAGGTTATTAGGAAAAATCTGCTCTTTGTTTATATGGGTGAGTGATAAAAAACGGAAAAAGAGGGGCTGTCTGTCTGCAAAGAGTATAAGAGGAAATTTGTGAACAGGAAGGGGTTGGGGGTTTCGATGAGAATCAATATGGACATCCAAATGGACACTTTAATTATTTGAATGATTTAGCTTATTGGAGTATAAATGGTGAACAGGGCGCAAGAGTGAGCCAGTAGATTATTCATGCGTTGATGATGAATTGTTTCCTACGATTGATATGTTTGAGTTGATTCATATCGGCCCCATCCTTAATAATTCACCGATAAAAAACAACTAATAATTTTTCGGCGCGTTTCCAGTGAAATTTCATTTACAAGAGAATAGAAAGATCAGTTGCCGGAAGAGAATCCAAAAATAAAAGATGTGTTTACATATGTTGAAGAAACAGAAAAGATTCCACAAATCTGCAAAGCATGAAATCTGTTAAATCTGTGAATTGGTGACCTCGGTTGTTGAAAACCCCTGAATGCCTTTCTAATACTATCTTTTGAAACATCAAAGATTTTTATTAAAAACGCAGTTTCATCCTTACAAAAATCGTTCAAATTTATAAAAATCAGCTAAGTAAATGATAAAAGTCAGTGAAAATCGTTGAAACAATAAGTCAATTGCAATTGATCTGGTAAAGAGCGGTTAGGAATAGATCGTGTAACTATGGAACAAGAACAGTAGAATACAGTCCTTTTCCTTCTCCTTCTCCTTCTCCTTCTCCTTTCATCCTTTGACACCTTGAGTATTTTCTCCGTTCATCCCTTTCATCTCTTTCATGTGTCTGTCTGTCTTACCCTGCGCCAGCCCGCCTTGTCCCCTTTTCGCCTACGTCCTCTG
>JAJLUZ010000052.1:0-51377 GCA_030570095.1 Kurtzmaniella quercitrusa | reverse complement strand
ATGATGTGTAATATGCAACACGCTGACACTGTGAGTAACAGCCACATTGAACGTCTATGGATCATTTTTTTTCAAGGCATTAGTGACCAAATAGCCAAGCTTCGTCGCTGTTTATTGGTAGTTCCCGGTTTTCCAGCAATATCACCGATCCGAAAGTTAACGAAAACGGGTGCACCCTCGGATAGCAATAGCCGTTTGCGATTTTCTGCAGGACGGATATAGGCACGAAATGTGACAGAAAAAGAAAGTTAGGGCCGGTATCAAGATATAAAAGTAAAGTAGGGGAACTTGAAATAGACGGGTGGAATTTGTTATAAGTCAAGAGCAAAACAAGGCAATACGATAATGGAGAATATATGGGCTCAAAGAGCTAAGAAAGTATTTGATTTTGCCGTATCACAATGGTTCTTCATCTTTTTAGGTGCCCTCATTGCCTTAGCACACTCATACCCGGAATTTGGCAAGCAAGGGGGTACGGTCAAGGCACAATATACCATTGAATATGGGGCAGTTGGGTTGATTTTCTTGGTATCGGGGCTTTCTATGAGTACCAAGTTACTCATGAAGAATTTCTACCATTGGAGAGCTCATTTCACGGTATTATCATTAAGTTTCCTCTTTACTAGTGCCTTTATGTATGGAGTAGTGACCGGAATTGATGAAGCTCATAATCGATTGATTGATCCATGGATGCTTATTGGATTGATAGTGACCCATGCTTGTCCTACCACTGTATCACTGAATGTAATAATGACTAAAAAGGCTCATGGTAACGATATTTTGACCCTATGTGAAGTGTTTGTTGGTAATGTATTAGGAGCTTTTATTACCCCAGCTTTAGTACAATTATATCTTAGTGGAAGATGGGAGTTCGGAAATCCAATTCATCAACCTGGTGGTGATAGTTCTATTGGTGATTTGTATAAACTGGTCATGAAACAGGTGGGTCTTTCGGTGTTTGTTCCCCTTTTCGTGGGACAAGTGGTACAAAATGTATTTCCAACCCAAACTAAATGGTGTTGTAGTAAATTATACTTGGGTAAAGTATCACTGGTTATGTTATTACTTATCATGTATCAATCGTTTTGTACTGCTTTCGCCCAACACGCCTTTGACGATGTTCCTCATGCTCTGATCATTTTCTTGGTATTCTTCAACATTGGTGTCTATTTATTCTATACCGTTTGCAGTTATTTATACTGTCGACCATATTTTATACTACAAGTGTTCAGATATCCTCCTACCGATGAGCTGCTGAAGGTTTATAAATATCTGTACCGATTATTTCGGCCATTTTACTACGATAAAAAGGATACGGTAGCTATTATGCTTTGTGGGCCTGCTAAGACTGCTGCTCTTGGAGTTTCGCTTGTTACCTCCCAATATGGTCTGGATAGTCCATATTTGGGTAAATTATTGGTTCCCTTGGTGTTGTATCAAGCTGAACAGGTGATTACCGCTCAAGTTTTGGTTAATTTTATGCGCCGTTGGATTGAAAATGAAAGAATTGAAGACGAAGAGACTGCTGTTAATGAGGATGAAGAGGTTCGCAGAGCAGAAGAATGGGTAGATAATAGTTCAGATGATCGAGATGATAATCGAGATGATAATCGGGATAATCGAGACGATGTCTCGGAGCAAACTGCCCGAAATTCAATGAATGGAAGGGCCAGTACCGACGGTCAGGGTAAGTTATAGATAGAGTTTAAAGTGGAACACCGTTAGAATAATTAGAGATGATAAGAATGAAAAATTAATACTAATAGATAATGATACTAGAGATGAAAAGAGATAGTAGAAATGACAAGGGATACTAGAAATGATAGAGCCTAGTAAGAGATGGTGACAATGATGTAGATAGAGAGGTATGAAATAAGTGAAATGTTCTTTTCATTCATCAAGAAGAGATGTGGAGTTGAATTGTCAATTCAGCCACTAGTCTGCATTGTATTAAAGTGAGATGCCATGATAAATAAGTGAATGGCAAGGAATAACAAGTAACAACAGGTGTGGGGATTGTATTGTTGTTTACAGTAATGTTTTATTACCCCAGCATCTACTTCATCTAGAGGAATCCAAACTGACCGTGCTCTAGCTATTTCGTTTGAGCGATAAACGATATTATTAGATATTATTCGACCCAAAAGCACTTATTATGGCAACACTTACAGCTTGAATAAAAAAGTACACATTTCATTTCATATATTACATTACATTACAATACGTTATTGGATGTCGAACGATTCTAAACGCGGTCCATTTTAACCAATTTAGGCTGCAACAGTCGTAACAAGTAGCTCAATATATTCCTCTATCGTCAGCCAGTTTAACGAAATGCTCTACTTTTAAGGTTCGAGAGCACTATAGAGGCACTTATGCAGCGCTGGCCAAATTAGGAAACCGGAGCTAAATGAAGCTTATTGACGCAAGATAAAGACAAAGGACAAAGAGCTGAAGGTGACGCCAAACAGAGGAAAAATCAAAAGACTAAGCACATGATAAAAGTGTAAATGTAGCTGTAATTGTTGATATGTAATTAGCAAATAATACTTTTATAGTTGTGAATGTAGTTTTATAAGTGTAAAGTTAGTCGAATTTATCATTTTAGTCAGCCCAGCAGCCCACTCAATTCACAGAACCCAATCATCAGACTTCAGTTATTGTTATTATCTGAATAAGTGACTATTTTTATGCTATAGATTCACACTATTTTATTGGTTTTAGCAACGGCTTACCAATATACACCTAGGTTATCCTAATGTCATCGATACTGATCATAAGCAGTTATTTCATGTCTCTATCATTCTTTGCAATGTATTTATTTGGTTTTAACCGGAATTGTATTTTTATTTTTCGTTATTTCCGGATACGTCTGACAGAATTTCTTTTTTTTTCTCGAGCTTATCTCGGCAGCGGAAAGCAGAGACAAGAAGAGAGGAATGCAGTGACGAGGACATAAGAAGAGGCAAGAGGAGAGCAAACGTAAAAGAAAGACGTCGGTGTATAGACACTTTCACTGTAAACACAGACTCAAGAGCACCTTAAAATAGAGAAAAAACTCACCGAACCACCGCCATAAAACTTCTGTATAACCACTTTAATACCACTATATAGCCACTTAACACCTGATCCTCTCGAGTGCTTGGCCCAGTTATTCGCACTCCACCTCCACACCACACCGATCCACATCGCCGAGTGTGGAGATATGGCACCACAGTGGGAGCGGATATTCTGGGAGCCTTACTGTCGGCAATCTTGTCGACTACATTGTCTGCTCTTTGAAGCCTCTACCTCGTCTCTCCCTCCCAGCTCTACCGTCACCACATCTTCCCTCCAATTAATATTCCTCCTAGCTACCTGCCCTCTATATACATCACGTCATCTGTTCGCTGCATATTCATGCTCACGCAAGCCTGCAGATCACTGGATCTCCTCGGTCATAACCGCCGGGAACGAGCCATTGAACCTGTTCAGGTCTTTGAAACATGTCCAAATATCAAACAAACATTAATGAAGCATCAAAGAAACATCTAAAATATCACTAAAATTTTCCCTTCACCCTCTATCTATCGCAACCCATCTCAAACTCTCCCTTCTCTTTCCTCCTTCACCACGTTTTCCCTCTTCCTCTCCCCCATCTCTCCTCTATCTCCACTTCTCCGCCTGATTGCTTATCGCCAAAAAAGGCTCATTGTGGCGCGGCTCACTGACGGTTTAATAAAATTAAACTCATCTTCTTTATCTCTATCTGCTTTGGAACCAACCCTTCCAAATCCCCCCTTATGAGCTTCGAATACTTTGCTGAAGAGGGTTTTCCCCTTGCAACCCTGCTCCATTCACATCATTCTTTGTTTCCTGGCCCCACCGATGAAGAAATCCCTTCCCATCTGGCCCTTCAAAATCACCTTCCCGAGTCGGCTTACCAATTCTACCCTTACGATACCGATGTCTCCCCTGCAACGGATCCTGACTATTTCGCCGCTGTAGTCTCCCCAAGCTCTTCTCCAATCCCTGCTGCCCATCAAAACTATGATTACTTACTGAAAAGAGCTCATCTGAACAGTCTTCTGTTACCGATTGATCAACTCAATTTATTAAGTTTAAGACTGGCAATAAGACTGCCCACTCTGCTGCTGTCTGCTTCAAATGGAGTCAATGACTTCGAAGAGAGAACTGTAAACCCTCGTCACTTATTCAATGACCAAAAGTTGACCGCTTCCCTGCTGCTGCCTGCTCTTCTGACCTTGTTCTCCACTTATGGTCAACTGCTGACCGTGGCTCTTCATGGCCTGGCTGGTACAAATTCTGTAGCTCTGAGGACAACAACCCTTACTTCTCTGCCGATTAAATCTGTAGTCACTCCGGTTAACCCCCCTTCATTGATGCAAAATCTGTCCACAGCAGAGTCTTCTCTACCTCTGTCAACCAAATTAAGCCCTAGAATTGCCAATAGCAACCGTCACAGCATCTCCGGGATGCCCGCCGGTGCTTCAGGGTCCACTATTACTCTTTCCAACGGTGCTGGACACAACGGATCCCTGCTTTACCACGAGTCTGAGTCACATTTCGCCCTGGCGGCCGCGTCTGCTCCAACTTTAAAAGGTCAAAGCCCTTTATCTCTGCGTAGAGAAAGTGTCACAGAGGTAACCCCTCGATTCGACTTTGTCATGAACGACGAATGTTTCAATGCCATCCATTATTGGCTTAATAACTCCCAGGGTGAACTGGCAGGTCTGGGATCAGAAATGGCCCTTGAAAACCCCACTGGCATAATGAAAATGCCTCCACCTGAACATCACAGAAGACGTAATAGCATCCACATGGGACCACCACCTCTGACCGCCGCCAATTCCATCAAAAAGAAGCGAAGAAAGAGCTATAATGATGAGTTGGTGGTTCCTATTTTGGGTGGGGCAAGGCTTCCTTCCCAAAGGCGGGGGCTGGAATCTCTTTCCACTATTGTTGGAGCTTCGGAAGAGCTGGTAATTGAGGAAGATGCATTGGTGGACTCTTATTACTTAGAATCTAACAAGAAGTCGAATCCACATTCGTCAGGTACTTACATTTCTGCACGAGATGGATCAGGATCAAGATCAAGTGGTGCTGGGCTCAATGTAGCACCACCTCGACCCTTAAGTGGCAATATTGAGACCATGGATTTTAAATCCTCCGGATCTTTGGGCACTTTAAACTCTGGTTCCGGTTCGGGTTCGAGTTCGGGTTCTAACCCGGGCTCGAATGTAGGTTTGGGTTTGGGCTTGGGTTTGGGTTCTGGTTCCGGGTCCGGTTCTGGCTCCGGTTCTGGCTCTTACCCCGGTTCCTCTTCTAATACAGCATCTTTAGGCTCCTCTTTAAGCCGTGAAAGTGCTGGTGTTGGTACCGTTGTTGGATCGTATGGACAATTGTCGAGCCATCAGAACAATCAACGCAATTCTGGATCTCCAGAAGCATCAGTAAGCACCCCTTCGACAGCAATAACGAGAAAGGCACCCTCTTCAAAATCACCAGTTCTTGAAGATGACGACGAAAATGAAGACGGGAAACCTTTCCCATGTCCTGAATGTCAAAAACAATTCAAAAGACTGGAGCATTTGAAGAGACATATTAGATCTGTTCACCTGAATATTCGACCATTTCATTGTAAGTATTGTGAAAAGAAGTTTTCCCGGTCTGACAATTTGGCCCAGCATTTGAAGACACACTACAAGACGTTGCCTAATGGGAATACGACGATTGTGTTGGGAAATCCGAATGTTTTTAACCGGGTGAAGAGAAAGTAGAAAGTAGCTTATAAGAGAATTGAGATGGAGTTTGTCGAAGGATAAAGTAAATGTGAGCTGGGTTTAAGTGAAGGAGATATAAGCTGGAGTGGAGAGTGGAGAGCTGAGAGCTGAGAGCTGTAGTGGAAGCTTGTAGGCACGAAATGAAGTAGTAATTAATACGAATTTGAAGAAAGTGTAGTAATTGCTAAAACGAGAGATAGTGCAGTGAAGAGAAGATGGTTAAGCAATGTTATAGGAAATTAACGGGAGTTCAAGAAGGTCTTAAATGACAGCAAAAGAGTAAACAGATAATCAACAAACTCTATGATGTTGGAGCATTTTATGTTTTCTTCGCTGCGTTATTGTTGCCGAAATTGCATATAAATATTCCCACAATTGCAAAATTAATACCGAAAATAGCAATATTAAGCAAAGACATACAGACAGAGGACGATGAAAAGGCAAGGGCTAAAAGATTGGAACTCAGATGATTAGGATCATTCAGGCCATTTTGAAGAATACAGACAGCTTCTACACTTGGTGCATGTTTTATTGCTCTTCATGACCCCACAAGGTCTCCATGACGTTCATTGACTCGTGATTACTGTTGCCGTCTCACTGTGTTCTGCACGATTTCGTCACACAAAGTGGAGTCGCTATCAATCCCGCAGTGGGCTGAACGCGGGCTCACAACTACCAGCAACGTTTGGAAATGAAGGAAGAGGTACAGACAAGGTAGAGACAAGGTAAACGGAAAGTTAAAGAGGTAGAGGGAACAGAAAGGTGGTGAAGGAGAGACGAACAGAAAGAAGAAAGTAGATAGAGATGTCTAAATGTACCGTAAGAGAAATGGAACGAATGATACAGAGAAAAGAAGACATGGAGAGAATGTGAGAGTACTTTATGGAGAAGTGTATGAGAAAGAGATGAAGGTACAGAGAAAGAAAGGAAAAATTTAGAGATAGAGATAGAGACAGTGATAGAGATAGAGACAGTGATAGAGATAGAGACAGTGATAGAGATAGAGATGGAGACGGAAAAATAGAGATATAGATGTACAGATACAGATACAGATAGATATCAGCATCGAGTAAGAGATATTTTGATAAACACAATCCTGGCAGTATCTTAACCTTCACAATACCGTCCGTCTCCATCCAGCCGCTTGTCTCAAAAAGGATGGAACGGCGCTCGTTTGGATGTTCTCCCGCATGAGCCACCCTCAAACAGGCATAATAAATGAAGCGATAAAGGATAAAGAAAGAACCAGAGAGCAGATGAGTGATGAATGGACCAGTGAAAACCCCCTAAATTACAAGAGTAGAATCGAACACACTAGATCTCTAGATAGCACTACTACATTCACTGAACAGTAGCATCCCTCTCCCCCTCCCCTCCTGTAGCCACAACAATATCAATTCCCTCTCTTCGTTTTCCTCCCGTCTCCCTTGTAGATTGCTTCCTGCATGTCGTCCCGCCCACCCATTGCCAATTTTCCAAAAAGGGGGCCCGTCAGTTCCTCTTCTTTACCACTATAACCATGGCTACTCGATCCATTTACCAGAGTAATGGCCGCCCGCTCCTGCAACAGGCCCTTTACCAACAGAAGCTCCGTCATGGTGTCTTCAATTCCCCAGGAAATCCCTCCGTAGGGGTCAATTCAAATGCCTCCGACGCTGCCGCCTTACTTGCGGCCCTGACTGACTTGACCGTTAAACCTGTCTATGAACGTCTGATTGCCCCTGAAGCCCAGGAGGCTGCTGATGCTGCCAAGAATGGACGTACTGCCTCTTTGGCTCTGCAGAAGACCCTGGCATCCGCCGCTGCTGCTGCTTTAGGCGTTCAAGGTGGTACTGGTATCCCTTCTTACAAGCTGAGTGACGTTTATAAGACTGCTCTGGCCAATCTGACCCTCCTGATCACTTCCAGAACGGACCCACTGACTAGAGATTATCGTCATGGTCTCCCCACCTCTCTGCTGTCCTTACTGGCTCAACTGGCCGCTGCTGCTTTGGATATCAAGAAGGTTCTGACCTTGGCCCTGTCAAATCTGTCTCGTCTGATCAATCAAAGGTTCAATCCTGCCTTGGATTATCGTTCTGGAATTAAACTGGAATACTTGACTGATGCTGAAGAACATTTGGCCGAAGAAGGTGCCGCTGCCTCTTTGAAACATGGTGGTTCCTTATCTTCCAATGCTTCCACTTCAATCAGACTGAAACTGTTTGCTGCTCTGGATGTGGTCAATGCAAAGCTTCTTGCTGCTGCCAACAAGGCCGCTGAAGACCGTCTTTCATCGCTCAAATTCTCTGGTCCTTTGGATTTCAAGCAACAAGCTCAATTGTATGCTAACGCCCTTGCAGTGGCCCAAAAGAACTCCAATGAACGTCAAGAAGCTCATAAAAAGGGCTTGATCGATTTGGGTGGTGGTTTGCAAATCCTGAGTGAAGAATTGAACGCAATGGCTGCCAACATTGTCCGTCCTGTCCTTGCTGATTTGGGAGTTAAAGCTGAAGAACAAAGGGCTTTAGATAACGTAGCTAAGGAGAAACAGCAGGAAAAGATAAAAGCTCATGAAGAGTATAAGAAGGAGCAATTTTCAGTTAAATTACAGGAAAAAATCGATCAAGAAAGAGCCCAAAAAGCCCGTTTGATTGCTCATGAAAAGCGTAAGACTGATGCTGACAAGGAGTACGAAGATTTCCAAGCTGGTCGCCATAAAGACGTTGAAGAGAAAACCACTGCTTTGGAAGAGTTGCAGGCCAAACATGCCGAAGAAAAAGAGGCCCTTCTTGCAGAAAAGCAAGCCGCTCTTGATAAAATTGAAGAAGAAGAAACTGGTTTGATTAATGGACGTAAAGATGAACTTCTGCTGATGCAAGCAGAAAAAGACGAAGAAATCAAGCCTACTTTGGATGAATTAGAGATCGAATTGGGCAAGTTAAAGGAGTTGACTGACGCCAGAGATGCTCTTTTGACTGAAGTTGCCGCTGCCGAGAAAACAAACGCTGAGTCAACCACTAAAATTGAAGATTTGGAGAAGCAATTGAGTGAAACTAAGGCTGAAATTGAAGAGTATACTGGTAAACTTGAAGAAGCCACCAACAAACATGAACTGACTGCTAAAGAAGTGGAAGAATTACAAGCTCACGCTGACTCTGAATTGCCTAAATTAGATACAGAAGAAAAGGATTTGGATGCTAAAATCTCTGAATTGGAGACTTCCGAGAAGGATCATACTGATTTGAAGGCTCAACACAAGAAGGACATCTTAGAACATTTGGATCAAAAGGTCAAAGATGAACACAAAATCAATCTGGAATTACCTGAGCACTTGAAGACTGAAGTTAATGAGAAGAAGGTTACTGACACCAGTAGTTTATTTACCACTGAGAGCAAACCAGTTGAGCCAGTCAAGGAGGCTGCCACCAAAAATGAGGTTTCTGCTACCCCCAAAGTTGAAAAGAAGCCTCTTGTGACCAAAAAGGCTGACACACCTGCTACTTCCACCCTTAAAGATGAGGTCGAATCCAAGAGATCAAAAGCCAAATCTGGATTCAAAAAGTTCTCCAAGTACTTCCAAAATGCCCCACCACCAAAGATGATTCCAGAAACTCCAGCTAAGGCCAAGGTTTCTGCTCCCAAGGTTCAACCAGCGACAGCAGCCAAAAAAGATGCAGCATCGGTGAACAGTGCAGCAGAGACCATTGACGCTGCGTCGTTGAAGAATGAAGGTCAGACTGGAGGCATTTTCAAGGAGGAAATTTAGAGCATCTAATTGTACTATTGTTAAGATTGAATAAATTTAAAATTAAGTAAATTCGTAGGCAATAGGAAAAAGAAGTATAGGTGGTAGATAAACAGCAAGTGGAGGCGATAGTGGTGTTCTTGGCAAATGATAATTTTAGTTGAAGTTGTTGAGAGTGCTGGTTTCGAAGATATTAGGAGAGATACCGAGAGTTGGACATGACAAACTTTCTGGCCAGAAATGCGTTGTCAACACTTTATACTTCATTTTTGTCACATCTTAACATATGTATGCTATCTACAAATCTGGCTTTATCTGGATCTTTATTTGGATCCAGTCTTGAAAATGCAAATCCAATCTTGAATATTTATCCTGCTTATACATAATCAGTCTTATGTATACATCTTGCCTATACGTATCCAGTTTTACACATACCTCGAGTATAAACTCTACGAATCCTTCATAATCTTTAAAAAACTAGATCAGTCGCTCCACTTGTTCTCTTCACTTGTATTCTTCCGTTCGATAATTACCAGTGAATAATCATTGTCATCTGTTTTATATATATCACTCTCATCTATTCTTCTGGCTTTGACCCATAGAAAATGTTAAAGATTGGAATTATATAACCCCAGACTCACACTCATGTGCGACCTTTCTCCGACGTTTCGGTCCTAAATTTCTGTACCACTTTACCCCCACCTTTGCTAGTCTTAGCATACTCATAATGTCGTTTGACTGGTGCCCCGATGTATTTCAATACCACTTCCACATCGGGTCTAACCATGGTGGGGTTTTTCAGACGGCCCGCTGTATGGAGTTGCGCACTTGGCCATTCCAAAGTAATCTACATCTAATTAATCTACATCTAATTACATCTTAACCTTATCAGTTATCTTTTCCATACTACACCCTCGTAATTAGGTTTACTAACAATTCCATCTATTAAAGTTCTTTCATCTCTATTAAGAAAACTTTCAATCACAAATATGTAACTTATAAATTCTGCTTTCTTCAACTTATAAAATTTTCACCACGTAAATTCGAACCGTTTAACAAAACCTCACAACACAAAATTACCTTCAACGAGTTACCATTCCGTAATTTACACCGTCATAAACCATCGTTTTAAAACCACACACCTCTACCTCATCACTCCTAATCTAATCGATCATCTGGATAACAAACGCCTAGCAAACGATCAGGAAACTCCTATCACTCCATTTCTTGTTACAACTGCCCTCTACGGCATTGAGTCGCGCGGGAAGTCAATGATTTGACAGATTGCTCATTGACTCGGTCGCATCGAGCCGCCAAATCGGGAATACCCGCCTGGGGCTGCCCAATTAGGCAAGTGGTTGCACCTCATCAACCTCTCCTCTCCACTATTTAAGATCCTACCATCGCCAACTTCCATATCCTTTCCTATACCAATTAACCCACTTACAATGGAAAGATTGCAACAGATTGCTCGCCAAACCACCGCCTCTCTGAGTGCACCATCAGTGGCTCATCCTTTGGACCCTCTTTCCCCTCAAGAAATCCAATTAGTTGCTGATGTTCTTCAGGCCAAATATCAGGATCCAAAGTTGGGAGTCAACGTTATTACCCTTCGTGAACCCACCAAGAATGCTTATTATACATGGAAGGAAAGAAAGGGTCCACTTCCTCCTCGTCTTGCTTATTTCGTCGTCACTCAAAACCATACTGCTGGTCTTACTGACGGTGTAGTTGATGTCACCACTCAACAAATTCTTGAATTGCGAAGACTCGATAACATGCAACCAATCTTGTCACCAAATTGTCTTTCCAAATTGGAAAAGATGATGAGGAAAGATCCAACCGTCATTGAGCAGTGTGTATTATCTGGAGTTCCTGCCGATGAAATGCACAACGTTTATTGTGATGCCTGGGCCATTGGGTATGATGAAAGATGGGGTTCCTCTCGTAGACTTCAACAAGCCATCATGTATTACCGTTCTGAAGATGATGACTCTCAGTACTCTCACCCGTTGGATTTCTGTCCTATCTACGACATGAAGGAGGAAAAAGTCATCTACATTGACATTCCTAACCGAAGAAGAAAGATTTCGAAACACAAGCACTCGAGTTTCCACCCTAAACACGTTGCTGAACGTTTTGGAACCCCAGAAAACCCCCTGGGTTACAGACAGGATGACCATCCAATCGAAATCACTCAACCAAAGGGAGTCTCTTTCAAAATGGATGGCAATGTTATCTCTTGGTCTAATTTCAACTTCCACATTGGTTTCAACTACCGTGAAGGAATTGTTTTGTCCGATATCAACTATAATGACCATGGTAATGAACGTCCATTGTTCCATCGTATCTCTCTTGCTGAAATGATCGTCCCATACGGTAATCCAGAGTTCCCCCATCAAAGAAAGCATGCTCTTGATATCGGTGAATACGGTGCTGGTTATTGTACCAATTCACTTGCTCTTGGATGTGATTGTAAAGGTGCTATCCATTATTTGGACGCTCATTTGATTACCCAAGGAGGTGCTCCAACTACTGTCAAGAATGCCGTCTGTATCCATGAAGAAGATGATGGACTCTTATTCAAACACTCTGATTTCAGAGATGATTTCCAGACCAATGTCACCACCAGAGGTAAAAGACTTATTGTTTCCCAAATCTTTACCGTTGGAAATTATGAGTACTGTACTTACTGGACCTTCCGCCAGGACGGAACCATCAAACTCGAAGTTAGATTATCGGGAATTTTGAACACTTATATTTGTGATCAAGATGAGGACGTTGGAGTCTATGGAACCAAAGTGTACCCCATGGTTAATGCCCACAATCACCAGCACTTGTTCTCGCTCAGAATGCACCCTAGAATAGATGGTGACGGCAATTCTGCTGCCACTTCTGATGCCGTTTCTTCTGAAGCTCCAGTTGGATCTACAGAGAACACATACGGAAATGGCTTCTACTGCAAGAAGACCGTTTTTAACAAGGTCAAGGACTCGCTTACCAACTTTGAACTGTCTACTGCCAGAACTTGGGACATTTTCAATCCAAAACTGATTCATCCATACTCTGGAAAGCCAGCTCTGTACAAATTAGTCTCCACTTTCTGTTCGCCATCTCTTTGTAAGCCTGGATCCCTTGTTGCAAAGAGAGCTCCATGGATTGAAACACATACACAGGTCGTTCCATACCAGGATGAACAACTTGGATATGGTCGTATTTATCCCTCTGGTGAACATGTTTGTCAATGGTCTGGTGATGGAGCCAGAGGTATCCGTAAGTGGATTGGCAATGGTGAAGATAACATTGAAGATTCTGACATTGTATTCTTCCACACTTTTGGTATCACTCATTTTGCTGCCCCAGAAGACTTCCCAGTGATGCCAACCGAGATCTTTGACCTTATGTTACGTCCTAGACATTTCTTCAAGGAGAATCCAGTATTGGATGTCAAGCCGCTGTTTGCAAGAACAACTACTGAAGTAAAAGCTAAGAAGAGTGCAAATACTAAGGTTTTGAATGTGGATAACACCTCTAAGTATGCATTTGGAAATTCATGTTGTGGAAAATAGACGAAGGGTGAGCGAGAACAGGATAAGATAGAATATATAGTAAGAGAAATAAAACAAGAGAAATACGAAACAAGGAGTAGTGACCGAAGCAGAAGCAGATATTAAGAGAATTGGGATGTAGCTGGCAAAATCTAGCAAAAGAGATTGGGAAAACAACGATGAAGCACCAAGAATCAAAATGGGTAGTCATCGTAGTTTTCTCGAGTTAAACCTCTACCATATCTGCTATATATACTGTATATACTATGTAAACTGTATTCGCTGTATTTACTCTATCTGCTATATACACTGTATTCACTATATATATTGTTTGCTGGGTTTACTCTACTATATCTACTCTATTTACTCTACCTACTATATCTGCATCTCTCTCCTCTCTTCTCTGATGGGGCATCGTGTTGCAACCACTTTCCCGATTTGGAAAACCAGTTTAATTTTTTCATTATAAACGGAAAACCATTTTATACGTACTACACTTACTACTAGATTTATTAGACTTATAATGACAGATTTGGCGCAGAAGCTCAACTTCAAGATTGCCTCGGCATCTCCAGAATATAGAGACCGTAGAAAGCGCCAAATGTTTCTCTTCATGGGTTCTTCTTTGGTGACTTTGGTGGCTACCCGGCTAGCATTTAGAATGTCAGTAACCAGACAATTTTTGCCAACATTATTCCAAGGAAACCACCAACCACCTACAAGTTACAATTTTGTAGCCGATGCCGCCATTGCTGTGGGAACAGGAACCTTACTTTGTGCTAGTGTGTCGCTGATGAGTATCTTCGGAACCTGCTGGATTCTTGATGTGTCCAATGCCAAAGAATTTGGTTGGAGGATGAAACTGATGATGGGTGGATACGACAGAGAGAAGGAGTTACTGCAAATGCCAATGGACGACGAATCAGCGACAATTCAGGATGCTTTGAATGACTTGTTGGAGGGCAAATACGATGACGTGGAGTAAATAAATAAACAGATTCTATTATCTAGACGTGAATAATGGCATGAAGGGAGACACACTAGGAGGTATCTAAACACTGATATCAAAGGCACCATATATCGGTTGCGCTTTTCTGTAGATAAATAACTGGTATTGGGGTATTTGGAACGAGAAAAATATCCATAAAGCAGCACTATAGGTACAAAATACAAAAATAAACTACCAATCGTCGTAAAGTAGAGCATCCATTAGAACTAGCCTTGCAAACCAGAATATATATATACAACCTCAACCACATTTCTTGTGATGGAGAAAGTCACTGTAGCTATCACTCTGATGTAGCTGGACTGCACATAAACCCAAATCTACGAATCTTTAGTTAAATTTTCACCCATCCTGCACAGAGTCCCCCCAAAACAGAAGGCTGGAAGCAAAGAGGCGCGTCTAAGCAGCCAAAAAGATTAGCAGAGCCATTTTTTTACAGTTTCCTTTGAAGGACCAACATTGATCCAGATATACTCTGGTTGTGATATTAAAGAGACATTACTGAAAAAGACACACCGAAACACACTTGGTGTTATTTAATCGATAAAAGTTACCACACAACTGATTTAACTACCCCCACATTTATCCCCCCATCCCCATCCCCCACACACAATGGCCCGCTTAGCGCCGAGCTCAGCTAGAGGAGGTAATCTAAGTGCCCGAAACCAAGAGATTGGATTGTATAGAAACCAACCCGGTGATCCAGTGGGTGGAGGTGTTGTCAAACGTAGAAGATACAGACCTGGAACCGTTGCTCTTCGAGAAATACGACAGTTTCAAAAGGGGACCGATTTACTTATCCGGAAGTTACCCTTTGCCCGGGTGGTAAAGGAAGTGGCCGAAGATTATATGGGGACGGCATTTGGGCTCCGATGGCAATCCAGCGCCATTGAGGCTCTCCAGGAGGCATGTGAAGCTTACTTAGTTCATTTGCTAGAGGATACAAACTTGTGTGCTATCCATGCCCGTCGAGTTACCATCATGCAAAAAGATATTCAGTTGGCGCGTCGAATTCGGGGTCAGTTTTAGGTAAAGAACGGAGAAGAAAGTAGAGGAACGTAAAGCAGAGAAAGTGATAGGGCGGAGAAAAATGAAGCAGCAAGAAGAGAATAGAATTAAAGAGGTAGCGGGAGAGAAGATTAAATACTACGGGCTAATAGGTTTTTTCGAGAGATCAATATGGAGGAGCCTTAAATAAGGTAGGATCAAACCGGTTAATATGTACTTTACAAAATATGAATTTGAAGTCCATTTGTAGGAAATACATCAAATTTAGTAGAAAGTAGAAGAACACAGCAGGAAGCAGGAAAGATACGAGAGAAGTGGTTGAAAAAGGGGAAAAGATGTGTGTTAAACCAGGTGATATTTACAGTTGAGTGTGCAGTTATACACCTTAATTCGCCAGTCGTATTAACAAGATACGGGAATAAATGTATCTGCCCACACTTTACAATCATCAGGTAAACACCAGATTGAGTTACTGTTACCGATCATTATCAGTAACAAGTAATAAAATTGATACAATGACGAAGTGCTTAATTAGTGATGCCAAGGTTATGCCTGCTCATATGTGTCAAAAGAGTGTGTGATACCTTTCTCAGGGATATCACAGTTTCAATGTGAAGCACTCGAGAGGCATTAAATCTAAACAGTAATTAATGACGGCCTCGATAGCACCCGTTCATGCACTATATCAATTTGGACTTGTGTGGTAATTAAGGTACCCCAAGCGATGATCTAATGAGTTGATTCAGGGTTGATAATAATCTGAAATGCAACATGATGTGTGGAATGCGGTAAGACACTGGGGATGACTACGGGGTGCAGAGCAACATCCATAATTAACGGCTTAGCGGGAAGATTGCAGCAAAAATATTTAAAAGTTTATCGAGTCTTTAACAAAGAGCAAGCCCAAGATATGTCAGATGACATCAATTGGGAGAGAGAGGAAACTGGTTGATTAGTTGACGAAGGACGGTGCAAAAAGAAAAAAAAACGAGGAACTCCGAATTTTAGGGTTGTTTTAGGATTGTTTTAGGATAGTTTGAGGTCTTTTTGGGTGGTGAACACCTCATGGAGGCCATAAGGCTGATTTTTCAATCCAGATAAGGAATCGAACACCAGGACTAGACATATACTTCTCAAATTTAAGAAACCGCTCTCCCCCTCCCTCAATAAACATCCTTTATTGGATCACATATAGCTGTATCAAGACAGTGCCCAAATTGGGCCGACTCTAACCGACTGCCGACTGCCGACGGTAAGCTCTTAAATTAGAGTAGATCGCAAATCAATGCCGACACTATTCACCACCAAAATTACACTTTTCACCAAATTATCTTTCTATCTACAACCTAGTCTCTATTCCATCTTATTGCCGGTCGCATTGAGCCAGCAATGCTATTCAAGAAGTCTATTGTTGTAAGACAAATGTAACCACGCATAATTCAGGCTGCTAATAGCGGGAGTGAAACAATGCCAATTAACAGGAAACGATTATGAAACGAAAGAACATACAGAGCAAGCAAGGCTGTTGAAACCCAATCTAGGTGACAAGGGGTGTATTATTGACAGTCCACATTCCCCTCATATGACCCTAAACGACGACAAGACCCATCACACATTAGATAGTAGCCGCACTGCGGATTTTAATTTATTGCTATTACCACAGTTCATTTGTAGTTGCAACAAAGACAAGGCGACTAGGGAGTTGCTGACCTCTTCACTGGTGTCGAAACACGCCTCATAAACGAAGCGAGATCGGAGATCCAGGAACCACATGAAGATACAGATAGGTACAGATAGATTCACCGGTAGACACGTATAAAAAGAATGTCCACCTCGAGCCGAGCTTCAGCCAGCCCTCCGTCCACCGGAAAAAATCCATCTATAGTGGCATGTGGATGTCAGACAATGCACGATCTTGGTGCATCAGCTCCATCGCCATGCATATGACTCCAGCTGCACGTACAAGCGACAATCACCGTCGTCACCCAACATTACTGCATTTAGTGTGGTGATCAAGAACCGCGGTTCATAGGCAGCAGCAGCCAGCATGGAGTTTATTTCTCAAGCCCGCGACGAGAGAGGGTTGTGAGGCAAATATACCGCTGGACTTTGGCCGATAGAACGGGATTGAGGCATATTGGATGTGATAGGTTAGATATGGGGTTCTATCGGCACACCCCGGGCTCTTTTCTTGTGCTTTCATACGCTCAATCTCTAACCTCTTACCTCTTCTTTCTTCACTCTATTGTTATCTCTCGTTCATCTTTTAACCTGCGATGGGTTCTGCATCAAAAAAATCTGCCTATCTACATACACGCTAAAGCTACACTCAGTCCATAAAACTATATTGAACTAAACCGATGCAATTAATTTAAGCTTTATCTTGCTTCAGCTTGAGGCAATCCTTATCTCTCCTACATTCCTATCCATATCCAGATCCACACCTTTGCACCCATCATACTACAGCTTTTCTACAGCTTTCAAAGAACCTTCGACCATGTTCCTCTCGTGACTGCAAAATATTATCCAAAAAAAAAAAGTCAAACAAATCACAACCAAAAAAAAAAAATGTGGTTGTCAACTCCCCTTTTTTTTTTTCCATTCGCTTCACCGTCAGCCCCTGGTTGTGGGTCTGACCCGATGGCCATTGACATGATCCTGGACGTCTATTGGCCACTGGTAATATGTCTCCTCATAATCTAATCAGATTTCTCATACTTCTTTTTCGCATCCATTCCAATCATTTTTTTGCTATATATCTATCCTTTCTCCCCCCGACTTCGCCTGTGGGGAATCGAATAAATATTTATTTCGTATTTGCCGTATCCGTTAAATTGAGCCCCACTGAATCGAGCCAGAGCCCTATACTACTCACAAACGAGCTGAGTATATAATTCGACTTATTGCATTGTTTTGGGATTATATTTTGCAGTTTTACATATTTACTGCCGTTTTTTTGTCCATTTATTGGAGGTAACCCCCCTCACTGCCGTCCAGTGCCCTTAGCCATCTGCTACCACCTTCACTATCCTGCTAACTTCCCACTGCAAACGACTTGTTTGACTGTTTTTTTATTGAACTTTTCGTCAAATCTTCGTCAACCCGTTCTTGCAGTCTTGACCAATAAACTGCAAAATCACATTCATTTGGCCACTTTTCTCCCCCTGAGTACTTTCCAAGCTCACAAACACTTAACCGACTCAACAACAAAAGCTTCAAAAAGCCTCCAACGTTTGAACATCCCCCAGCTTACATTACCGCATCTTCTTTCCTTCTCTTCTCTTCACCCACAATGACCACCAAGAAACGCCTCGTTTATAAACCAGGAAAAGATGGTGTGTTCCGGCTATACAAAGGCGAAGCAACGCCAGAACCAGTAGAACCAACCTCACGCCAACTATCCGGAACTGACGACCTTCATGATTTGACATGTATCTATCCAATCGTTCCTGACAAGGAGCCCGTACGATCCTCTACACCGGCTGTCGAGATCGCGGAACCTTTCAAAGTCCCAGAAAGACCTAAAGTCTTACATACTACCCCAGAGGTGACCACCCGTCCTCCTCCTCCTCCAAGACCAACCTCTCCCACATTGTCACTGCCCGACATCAAGGTACTCAATCCGAATATCAACACTCCAGTAGTGGAAACAGAAATGACCAAGGATTTGGCCCTCCACGATATGCTTTTTGGGGAATTCATCAAACATCTCCGATTCCATTCTCTCTCCTTTGCAGGAGGTGTCACTATTCTGTTGACATTATACATCATGTGGCCCATGATTGCATTTTTTGCTGGGGAATTTCTTATTACCCTTCGAAATTTACTGATCTGGGTGGTCATTGGAGCTATAATTGCATGGTTTATGGGCTTGATCAAACCCAGTGATGTTCTTCTTATTCAACTGGGGTACGCGGGACTTCGACTGCGTTTCCCTGGGGCTCCATCGGTCCAGATGCCAATTTCTCTGGAAGAAGTATCCCAAATCCCTATTTACGACACAGAATTGGACGAAAGAGCTCTGATCAACTCGAATGAGTCGATTCCTAGGTCTCTTGAGGCGTTCCCAGCAGCTCCACAGGCCAATTGGAGGTCAAATTCTCCGGTGAAAGGGGTATCAGGCCCTCTGAATTTGCATAAGACAGGTATAACCCTGGCTAGAGCATCACCAGAAGTCTCAGAGACTCAGCCGCTGAGAGAACCTCCTCCAGTATTCAGAAGAGGATCTGTACCCGAGGGACATGTGATAAGACCCTTCAAATATCAACCACAGGATCATAAACGGGCCCAACTGCATGATGACCTTGCAATTCAATCCCGGCCGGTTGTTGCCCCTCCTAAGAAGATCAACCGGCTGCTGACTGATTTTCTTTTAAAGAACGCTAAGGTTTATTTTGCCGACAAGCCTAAACATGGCAAATATTATGATCATAATAGTAATAATAACAACAACAACATCAATAATAACGTGAATAGCAACAATGGATACGGACAAAATCCGTCTGGTGGTACCCCTGGACCAATCCCGGCATACGTGACCAAGGTTGTCAATGCTTCAAAAGTGATGAAACCAATGCAATACACCACAGAGATAGATCATGAATTGCCTTTAATTAACGAAGTGACTTGGAAGAAAGCGGAAGTCGAGCCGAAATACCAAGGGCTTAATCAAAATGAAGACGAAATCACCCGGAATTACCAGCAGCAGATGGAGCAGAGATTCAACAATGAGGTTACTCAGGAACATCATGGACGGATGGATCGAATCTCTCGTCGTAATTCGACTAGACTGACTTTGGGAACTCGGGTGAATTACGGTAGATTCTTACAGGGAGCGCCAGAGGAGTACTGATATAAATAGGATTGAATGAAGAAGAAAGAAGTAAGAAGTAAGAAGTAGGAAGTAGAGAAGAGGAGGATCTAGATCTGGTCTGCCAGCAAACATTTACAGTGGGTAAGATAATTAAAGGATTGAGAGTATGATTGGAGTAGTAGACAAGTTTAGCTTATTCAGTAATAATATTTCAATATTTTAATCTTTTTCAATCACCAATGATAAGAGTAGTAGGTTTTTGTTCCAGTAGATACATAACATCATTTATCAACTGCTATTGCTTGAACATCAACAACAATAGTTGATTATCGAAGTAAACACGGCTGGAGTCTCTTGGGGGATGGTACTTATATGCAGTCCACTTACCTTAGTAGATTCATCAACCATAGACATCCAATGAAAACAAGGTAATTCCTTATATTGTAGGGCAAAAAAGCGGCAATTGGCACATCAAACTAAAGAATTGTTACTTAAGCCCTCTTATTTCTTTCCACCCATTCCAGCTCTGTCTCTGGACATATGCCACTAGCAGACGTTCAATCCACTAAAGAGATAGACCAGTTCGACTATGTGCAGTCCGTCTCGTCTGGGTCAACCAGCTACGACTCTATAGTTTAGCCAAATAAGAGACCCATCCACGGTGAATTCTCTCAATCAGAGTGGATCATCGACATCAACAAATCCACAAAACCATAAAATAGCCCACATTTACCGCTTCACCCTCATATTTTTTCCCACTCACACCCCCCCTTCCCCCTGCTTTATCACCACTTAAAGATACCTCACACATTTTTCACCCACCACATTTTTCGTTTATTTATTTTCACCATCATGCCCCTCTACAGAGAAGACAACTACCTTGTAGTGCACCCTGGATCAGAGTCCACGGTGTTCCTGTTCGGTCTACAGGTGCCACTTCTGCCTCCACAATATAAGATTCCTTCTAAAGTATACCGAAACTCCCAAGGGGTGTTTCTGGCTGTTGCGGACCCTAACAACAACACTGTCGAAGTTTGGCCAATTCAGAAGGGCCGAATTGTCGACATAGAGGCCTTTTGTTACCTTTTGAAGGTTATTTTACAGAGTATCATCTCCAACAACCCAATTATAACCTTAAATCAGATTCCTTTTCTCATTGTTAGCTCCAGTTTGGCTTGGCTGCGTAAACAGACCGAATTGATTCTGAAATATGTACTTGAACTGTTGGAATTTCCTGCTTTCAACGTAATAGACTTGTCAGTTGCAGCAACATTTGGTCTTGGTGTCTCGCTGTCTCTGTGTGTGGTCAACGTAGGTGCTGATAATGTTCAAGTTGTCCCTATTATGTCTCTGCAACCAGTTAAGATGGCTAGTCGATATTTACCCGGTTATGGAGGTAAAACCATTAGTAGAAAGATTCAACAAAATCTCCCAAATCTTCTGCCACAACAGGTTGAAGCGCTCAAGAAATCTGGCATTTTTGAAGTCCCTGAATCCGGTTCCAGCACCTTTTATTCGCTTGCTGACCTTCAATCATCAGGCTCTGATGATCGTACTCAAGCGGATCAGGAGGATGATGACGACTTTGATGTGGCTCGTTTAGTATCAGAACTGGATAATGGTAAGATTGTTGTAAAGACTGACGATGCTGCTGAAGTTGATGCTGAAGATGAAAAGCCCAATATAGAGCTCGAAATAAACTCATTTGTTGACCCAGATGATGCTACAAAGACCATTTCCGTGGGTAAAGAAAGATTTCAAGGAACTGAGACTCTCATTGCTACCATTGCAGCCGAAATATGTCTTCTGTTAGAAAAGATCCCGCTGCTTGACAAGAGACAAGAATGTTGGGACAATTTGATATTCGTTGGACTGACCTTCAAGATTCCGGGGTTCAAGAAGGCACTTTTAGTGAAATTGGCTGCTGATTATTTGATTCGGGTTCCTGAACATCATGAAAACGGTGCCAATGGGTCATCGGGGGTTGTTCTGGCCATTTCAAAATATCAACAGGCTAATGATGAACCCGAGGGTGAAGGGGTTGATTTTACATCATTACAGGTCCCAACCTCAGTCAAGATGGTCAAATTACCGGAATATTTTCCAGAATGGAAGAAGCCAAAGGAAAAGGGAGGTTCCTGGGAGGACGTTTACTTTTTGGGGGGAGAGATTTATGCCAAACAGATTTTTGGTGGTAATCTGAACACTAATGGGGAAATGTTTTTGGACAACACTGTCTATGAAGAGAAAGGGCCCAGTGGTATTTGGGACGTAATGATATAGTGTATACTAGGAGAGGAAATGCTAAGAATCGGGCAATGGTTAGGATTTGAATTTAACACTTTTGATCCTAGAGTCTATCGATTCAATCGAGAGGCGTTCCTTAGACAACATTTGAGGTGTCAAGGCGAAGAAGGATGTTATTAGACAAAATGAAATCAATCTGTATTACGCGATGTATATTTTAATGTGTATCTATTTCTATATTGCAGCCTATGTCTCTTTCTCTGTCTGTCTCTGTCTGTCAAATACTGATTTAGCTTCTTGCACTTCAAAGCTTCATATACCATCCACGAGTTCACCCTTGTTTCATACTTTCGGATCATTTTCGCTTTCTGTCGTCTCTTACACCATGCATACACATTCCAAACACCGCTACCATTTTCTAACCACCCCCTTTTATACTTCCCCTTGCCATATATAATCTCTCCTCTCCTCTCCTCTCCTCTCCTCTCCTCTTCTCTCCTCTCCTCTCCTGGTCTGGTTACCTCTCCCACCCTCTTCTGTTCGTCCCCCCCGCTATCTTCATATCACCTCCCACTTATTCCCCCTCCCCAGCTCAACGCGTCCTATAAAGTAATGCTAAGAAGAACCCTTCGGCTCTCTTTAAACACACGTACAACCTTTGTCGGGATGCCCCAGCAACAGAGCATTGCACGGTTCTTTGGTCTGCGTCTGACTTCAGATCCAGAACCTAAAAAACCCCTGCAAAAGAGATCTCCACTGCCCCAAAACGTCTCCCTGACAGATTTGAAACATAAGAAGGTCAAACTTGAACCAACAGCACAAACAGCGACGTCTACTGAAGCTGAAACCGCCGAAACCGCTTCAAAAACTACAGAATCTGTAACTGATACAGACTCTAAACCTCCTCAATCTATCTCAAATGATGCTCTGACTTCTTTTCTGGATGATTCTGAAACAATCCTGACCCAGGAAGCAGCTAAATTACTTGAATTGACCAAAAAGGAACCACCTATCCTTGATTCAGCGCCTAAAACTGAAGACAACCCCAAGAAGAAAGCTAAGATCCCCTATAAGGCTCTCTGTGAAGCCTTCGATAGAGTGGAATCCACTTCGAAAAGGCTTGAAATCACCGCCCATATCTCCCAGCTCTTTGTTGAAGTACTTGAAACCACTGAAGACCCGAAGCTTCTTACCCAAATCGTTTATCTTTGTATATCACGGTTAGGTCCAGACTACCAGCAAGATTTGGAGCTTGGGTTGGGTGAAACTTTACTTATTAAGACCATTTCCCAGTGTTACGGAAGAACTCCAGTCAACATCAAGCAAGAACTCCTGAAGGAAGGTGATTTAGGGGTAGTAGCACTTCATTCTCGTAATCTGCAACGGACAATGTTCCAGCCTACTCCACTTGACACGGCACATGTCTTCGAACAGCTCTGGAAGATCGCAAAGACCACCGGAAAGGACTCACAAGGACGTAAAATCGGTACCATAATCAAGCTTTTGACCGCTTGCTCACCGGGGACAAGTGAGGTTAAGTTCTTAATTAGATCACTTGAAGGTAAATTACGGATTGGGCTTGCAGAAGGTACAGTAATTGTAGCCTTGGGTCAAGCTTTACTTCTCTACGAAAGACGAAGGAATGGAGGTAATAAGAAGAAAGATTTGGATCCAGAATTGCTGGCCAAAGTAGAAGAATGTGTCAAAGAGGCATTTGTATTACAGCCAAACTATGAACGAATCATTACCACCGCATATCAACACGGAGTGTTCCAAATATTGGATCATATTTCCCTTCAACCAGGGATTCCTCCAAAACCAATGCTTGCTAAGCCTTCAAAGCTGATCACTGAGGTATTAGAACGATTTGAAGGTGAAGAATTCACTTGTGAATATAAATATGATGGAGAAAGAGCTCAAATTCATTATATAGATGGCAAATTAACCATCTTTTCTCGTAACTCTGAAGATGTTTCTGAAAGATATCCGGACTTGATTGGGTTTTTAGCCCTCCAGTTTAAACAATGGGGTGTAGAATCCATTATCCTTGATTCAGAGGTGGTTGCTTGGGACAAAATCAAAGACAAAATCCTCCCATTTCAGGTTTTGTCTACCAGAAAACGTAAAGGGGTGAAAGAGGACGAAATCACGGTTCAAATCTGTGTGTTTGCCTTTGATGTACTCTATTTTAATGGTAAGCTGATGCTTAGACAACTGTTGAAGGAACGTAGAGAAATTCTTTTTGATAATTTGAAAGAAATCCCGGGTAAATTCCGTTATGCTGTTCATAAAAATCTGGACGATGTTGCAATTCTTCAGGACTTTTTGGACCAATCAGTGAAAGATTCTTGTGAAGGACTTATGGTGAAGGTATTGAATGGCTCGGATTCGTACTATGAGCCATCAAAAAGAAGTAGAAATTGGCTCAAGCTTAAAAAGGATTATCTCGAAGGGGTGGGTGATTCATTAGATTTAGTAGTTGTAGGGGCCTACAGGGGTAAAGGTAAGAGGACAGGGGCCTATGGAGGGTTTCTTTTGGCAGTTTATAATCAAGATTCTGGCGAATATGAGACAACTTGCAAAATTGGAACCGGTTTCCTGGATGAGCAATTGGCTAATTTATATACTAAATTGCTTCCTACTGAAATCGATCATCCCAAGTCGTTTTATGTTTATGACACTAGTACTTCTAGTGCAGTTCCTGACGTTTGGTTCGAGCCAACTACGGTTTTTGAAGTATTAACCGCAGATTTACTGCTTCTGCCAACATACAAGGCGCTGCACAACGAGTTTTCAAAGGGCATTTCACTCCGATTCCCGAGATTTTTAAGGATAAGAGACGATAAGGGTACTGAAGACGCCACTCTGTCTGATCAAATCTCTGAGTTTTATAGAAGACAGGCCAATATTATGGAATAATTTAAAGAGGAACATGGGAATATAATATATACACACACTAGCACGTCGAAATACAAAAAAAAGGTTTCATCACTATCAGAAATAGCACCAAGGTTTAACAGACTCTAAGAGACAGCTCCTACCATAATGTTCACGTCTCTAAACGTATGCATATACTGAATTTGATTTAAACAACTATCCACTACTCAAAAAGAGCTACGTTTTTAACAGTATTAATGCATTAGTCCACATACTTAATTAGGGATCTCATGTGAATACAACTTTTCTAATCGTTCTTTGTCTTTTCCCTACTCTCTCTCACTCTATCTTTAATCTTCTTATAAAGCATTCCCTTCAGATTTTGAAAATTGAGCTCAATCTGCAGCAGTTGGCGCAGAAGCTCTGGCAGGGCTTGAATACTTCTAGAAGTGAAATCGTCAGCCATCAGAACAGTCAGAGGAGCAGAAGCAAGTGCACCAGCATCAAAAGCGGGGTTTTTAGCGTTGGCATACAATTGGTAATCTGAAAACATGGGAATGTTCGTAAGAGAGTTGTCAGAATTCAACAAAGAAACCCCATCTGAATGCAGCAGTGACCGATGTTCAAGCAGAAGTCCTGACTCTGAAGTCTCCATATCGGCATTGGCCAACTTTCTCTTATCGGATTTCCGTTTCAATTTCCTTCTAGCTCTTAAAGCGAGAGTTTTCCGTTCTTCTTCCTCTTCTGAGTCTACATATTCCACATTGTCTTTCATTTTGAGTTTACGTTTTATCTCAAGTAAGTTGAAATCATCAGGGTAAAGTCTGGGACCAAATTCGTTGACCAATTCTGTAATTTCTTCAGAAAGTTCCCGTCTGAGCTCTTTGAGCTCTTGTATCAGTTCTCCTGATGTTAAAGACAAGTAGAGGGGTCTGATTGATTTGAAAAGATCCATTCCTTGTTCTCCTGTCAAAAGAGCAGCATAAGTAACCAGAACCCCAAGTAAATAGAGGCATATCCATACAGTGATTACCCCACTGACAGAACTATAGTGGGAACGATAGAAATACGCACCAATAAATGCATAGAACAGATAAAGAAGTGGGGCAAATCCCATGGAAATCAAAATCTTCCAAGTTGCAACTACGTCATTGGCCTTAATCTTGACTACCGAATTGGCCAAGGCACTTGCTTGCTTACGGGTCGACACTACCTTCAGTAGTAAGAAAACTGGACTAAATAAAGTGGCTCCGGGCAACAGCAAGAGGGCCAAAGCGAAAAGAGTTAAGAGTCTAGCAATAAACACTGGAAGTACTCGAAGCTTGTGCAGTTCATCTAACTTCTCAACGTGATGATCCGGGAGGTATAATTGTTTCAACATCCGATTATACTGAAGGATTTTCTCCTTGATATTTTGAACTTTGGGTTCATCTTTGAAGGTTTGATATCCCTTCACAAGTCGACGATTCATTTCCACTGCCAAGGGAAGCGGTAAATGCTCGGCAAAGTTGCCAGCATACAATCTTCTAGCCCCTTGAACCACCATAAGCGTTTCATAATCATCACAAGTCACGGTAACCGCCTTCAACCCGGTCAGAATCGTTTCAAGCAAGTCTTTAACCGCTTCCCGATTGGTTTCCGGATTCCGATATTTTGCCACAAGCTGAGGGTCGATTTCAATTGGATTTCCAAATTCGATGACCGCTCTCGACCGAAATTTATGGGCATTAAAGTAATTCATTCCACAGGGAACAATTTGTACGTTACACAGAGGATCAAAGCTCATTGCTCCAAGAGCCATGATGGCAACACCAGCTTTGAGTGGTAAAAGATCAGTTCTGTCATGGGAACCTCCCTCGGGGAAAATCCCAATGCAGTTACCCCTTGATAAATGACGGAATACAAGCTTATAAACAGAATTTTGGTCAACTTTGGGGGCCCTTTTATAAGTAGTCCCCTTCTTGAGCAAAGCAATGATATTATCCCGGGCTTTGAACTCCTTACGGATCTTTAATTGAGTATCTGAAATGATTTCCAATACTTCTGAAGCTCCTAAAGATTGAGGTAATGCAATAAGACCACCTACCAGACATTCCTTAGTAAAAAGAGTTCCCTTCCCATGTACAAGCAATGGATCTTTATCAAAATCGAGAGTTATAGTACCACTACCCTTCTTCAATATATCCTGGGCTCTTTCCACTGGAATTGCAAGTTGGGCTTTCAGAAGATTTCCAATCAATTTATCTCGGTACAGTTTTGCAGCAATGAGGAAGGAAATACGACGATTTGCCTCTCTTTTGACCTGATTCATGAGAAGGATAGGGTCTACAAACTGGTTGGCATGTGGAGCAGCCACAAAGATCACTGGACCAGTTCTAGGTAAACGGAAGGCCTCCCTTGTTTTAATTTCTCTAAAGAAACAGTCGAAAATGACCAGAAACATCCAAAGAAACACGTCATAAATGACGAGTCTGTACCATGGCATCTTACCAGGGAAGATCTTATTCAACCTGGCTTCCTCCTCTTCCGACAACCTTTCATTAGATTCCACAAGAGGGTCGGTGGCCGTCATCTTATTCAGATTGATGAGGTCTTTCCAATCGAGAAAAAATTGGCTTGGAGTGGTGGACAGGGGGCGATTGTGCAGGAAAACATCGTGATAAGATCATCGAAGCTTGACGTGCGGCACGTGTAAGATCATGTGGGGAAGATGATTGTGAGGTCACGTGTGCTTCCCCACGTAGTGTGGGGAGGGAAGAGGTTAAGACGAGGCGTAGAGATAGAGGTAGAGATAGAGGTAGAAAGAGGTAGAGATAGATATACAGATAGAGGTAGAAAGAGGAAGAGGTAGATATACAGATAGAGATAGAGACGTGAAGCGTAGTGACTTTGAGATGAGGTCGATGCGATGTCCATGAGTGTTGGTGAGATGTTGATGAGAAGCTACTACATGTTGACGGATAGAGGTAAAGTAGAGGTGTGGATGTCAACGTGGTGATGATGGATGGTTGGATCGGTTTTCAACTGGAGTTTCTGCCTCGATTACTTGATATATATGGTACATTAGTGTTGCATCTCTATCATCTCTTTCTCTTTCTCTTTCTCTTTCTCTTTCTCTTTCTCTTTCTCTTTCTCTTTCTCTTTCTCTTTCTCTTTCTCTTTCTCTTTCTCTTTCTCTTTCTCTTTCTCTTTCTCTTTCTTTTCTCTTTCTCTTTCTTTTCTCTTTCTCTTTCCTATCTCTTCAATTCCTTATCCCTTTACCATGATTCTACGATCTACTTCCACTATTGCTGGTCTTTTCTTTAACAGGGATCGCCAATCGTGGATGCCGGCACAATTGAATTGTAAAATTTGCCCAAATTGCAAACCGAATTGAAATTAGTATTGCTTTGAAACAGTTGTGTTTGCTGCTATCCAACCAAAAATCTATTACCGCTGTACTGTTGGTGTTGATTCCTTACCACCACGGTACTTTTCACCCACTCCATTCATTCTCACAGGCACATTCACGTGAAATCCGGGGTATCCATTCATCCCGAAAAAACCCCATAAGAGGAAATTAATAAAGGGCCAGCGACGTGTGACGATGTGTTGAGAACCGATGTATGTCCACGACAGTGATAATGGTTGAAGCGGTATATCGATATATTTCTCCAACTCTGCTGTACTCTATTTTTCCATTTTGTTCCCTACTACACTTCTCTTCGGTTATTGGTCGAATTCTCTAAGTTAATAATTACTTCTTGATGTTAAAATGCACCCTCCATTTATTCCACATGAAGCAAACTACAGGTAATGTCACACTATATATACATACATACATATATATGTATACAGATGTAGGTTGTTCAATGAGGAATCCATTACAACGTCGTACACTACCTTTACTTTGTTTCTCACATTGAATCCATATTACCCATTACATCATCACTACACTCCTCTATCCTTATTCACGTTACACCCGTTTTAAGATTGCGGATTGCTCCAGCAACCACAATTTTCATTCATGTGCGTGGTGACGGGTATACTACAATTTCAATTCTGCAAAATATGCATCGTTACTATTCTCTTCCATCGCAAGAGGTCATGTAGAACCACCAGTTTTTTAAACTACTCTATCATGGTAAGGGGGGTCATGTGCTCTATATATTCCTTTTCTCTGTCTCTCTCTCTCTTGGCCCTCCAGTCTATTCCCGTGCTGCCCGCTAATTTCTACCGGCGAGCCTGCATAGCTCTCGCCGAGTAACCGAGCTGGACCAGTAATAGTTACCACATATTACGATGAAAAAGGTTGAAAGTATTGGAATTTTCCACTTATAATTATATCAAAATATTGCTGGGTGTTACTTTAAACCCCCCGTTTGTTCTTTCCTCAAGTTTATCGTTCTTTTCACCTCTATTTCACTACTCTCCCCCTCGCCGCTCATCGCCTCGGCTTGTGATCCTGCCCATACCGAGGATACCCCGCAAATTCCACTATAAAAAAACCACGATCCCCAGACTTTGAACCCCAGAAATGTATGTATTAATCGATAGGAGGGACTACTGTGGAGAAAGAGAGTATTAGGAACTGTGTCAATGGTTGAGCAGGGCATACCTCCGCTAAACTGATTCATGAACGTTTCATTATAGTCACAGAATAGGGACTTGCTTGCCATATGAATCAATTGGGTTCAAATTTCACACCAAAATTTCTACCCATAATTAGTGACGTGGTAGGCGAAAGCTTCAATTCAGTATAGGAATCTGTGATCTACATTAGACCTATAACCTCAATAATACACCATTCATGGTCCCAGCAATTGGATGGTAGCCTTGTTGCAAGATTGCCGTGCCGTTCAGCTTCACATCTTCTCTTCACTCCACCCTTCTTTGTTATGCCCCCCTCTTCTTCCTCTTGCCCCTTACTAACGCCAGGTCCGAATTAAATTTCAAAGACAAAGTTGTCATCATCACCGGCGCAGGCGGCGGGCTTGGTCGCCATTACGCCCTCGAGTATGCCTCCAGAGGTGCCAAGGTCGTGGTTAACGATCTTGGTGGATCCCTTCAAGGTGCTGGAGGTGACTCCCGTGCCGCTGACGTCGTGGTTGAAGAGATCAAGGCCGCAGGCGGCATCGCCGTGGCTGACTACAACAACGTTTTGGACGGTGACAAGATCGTGGAAACTGCCGTCAAGAACTTCGGTACCGTCCATGTTGTGGTTAACAATGCCGGAATCTTAAGAGATGCCCAATTCAAGAAAATGGATCCTAAAGACTTCCAATTGGTCATCGATGTTCACGTTAATGGTGCCTACAAGGTAACCCAGGCCGCTTGGCCATACTTCCGTAAGCAAGAGTACGGCCGTGTGCTTAACACTGCCTCTCCTGCTGGTTTGTACGGTAACTTTGGTCAGGCCAACTACTCTGCCGCCAAGTTGGGACTTGTTGGCTTTGCTGAAACCCTTGCCAAGGAAGGGGAAAGATTCAACATCAAGGCTAATACTATTGCTCCATTGGCCAAGTCCCGTATGACCGAAAAGATTCTTCCTCCACACATCTTGGAGAAATTATCTCCAGAGAAGGTTGCTCCTTTGGTGTTGTACTTGACTCATGACCTGAACGAACTCAATGGTCAAATCTTCGAAGTTGCTGCCGGTCTCTTTGCCCAAATCCGCTGGGAACGTCTGGGTGGTGTTTTGTTCAAGCCAGATGAATCATTCACTGCTGAAGCCGTTGCTGCTCGTTTCGATGAAATCTTGAACTTTGATGACTCCAAGAAGCCAGAGGTCTTGAAGAACCAGCACCCACTGATGCTCAACTTCTACTCTGAGCTTGTTGCTGCTGCAAAGGAACTTCCTCCCTCTCCAGCTGCCTCGGATCTTGATCCTGTTACCTTGAAGGACCGGGTGGTACTTATCACTGGTGCTGGTTCTGGATTGGGAGCTGATTATGCCAAGTTCTTTGCCCGTTACGGTGCTAAGGTCGTAGTCAATGACTTTGCTGACCCTTCCAAGACTGTGGCTGGAATCAAGGCTGCCGGAGGTGAGGCCCACGAAGACAAACATGACGTTGCTCGTGATGCTGAAGCCATTATTGCTAATGTTATCGACAAGTATGGTCGTATTGATGTCCTTGTTAACAATGCTGGTATCTTGCGTGACAAGTCCTTCGCTAAGATGACCGACAAGGAATGGTACCCCGTGCAACAAGTCCACTTGAATGGAACTTTCGCTCTTACCAGACTTGCTTGGAACCATTTCGTTGAACAGAAATATGGTAGAGTGGTTAACATCACCCTGACTTCAGGTATCTATGGTAACTTTGGTCAAGCCAACTATGCCACTGCCAAGGCTGCTATTCTTGGATTCCTGCGTACTTTGGCTATTGAAGGTGCTCGTGCCAACATTAAGGTCAACGTAGTTGCTCCTCATGCTGAGACTGCCATGACTTTGACCATTTTCCGTGAAGAGGACAAGAACCTCTACCATGCCAACTTGGTCTCTCCACTTTTGGTTGTGTTGGCCTCTGAAAACGTTCCTGTCACCGGTGAATTGTTTGAAGCTGGTGGTGGTTGGATCGGTAACACCCGTTGGCAGAGAGCTAAGGGTGCCGTTTCCCATGATGAACACATTCCAGTCGAGTTTATCAGAGATCACTTGTCTGAAATTACTGATTTCCTGACTCTGGTCAACCCTAAATCCACCACTGAACTGTCCATGTTTATCTTGAATGCTGTTGACCCTGATGATGATGATGAGGACGAGGATGAAGATGAAGATGATGAAGATGAAGATGAAGATGACGAAGATCCTGTTTTCAACTATGGTGACAAGGAGGTTATTCTTTACAACATTGCCGTTGGTGCTTCCGAAAAGGAATTGCAATACACCTACGAAAACCACCAGGACTTCCAGGTCGTACCTTCTTTTGGACATCTTGCAACATTCAACTCCCCCAAGTCTCAATTGTCGTTCTCCAAACTTCTTAAGAACTTCAACCCAATGCTTCTTTTGCACGGTGAACACTACATCAAGATCGAAAAGTTCCCAATTCCAACAGAAGCTTCGGTTAAGACTTCTTTCCAGCCAATTCAAGTCACTCAAAAGGGTACCAACACCGTGGTTGTACATGGATCTCTGTCTGTAGATGCAAACACTGGTGAATTATTGTTCACTAACGAAGCCACTTTCTTCATTCGTAACTGTGAAGGTAAGACTCAAACCCTTGCAAAGCGGAAAGAATTTGCCACTAAGCAATTTGCTCCTCCAAAGTCTGAGCCTGATTATGTGGTTGAGATTTCAATCCCTGAAGACCGTGCTGCTTTGTACCGTTTGACTGGTGACAGAAACCCATTGCACATTGACCCAGCTTTCGCCAAGGGTGCTAAGTTCCCTAAGCCAATTTTGCACGGTATGTGTACTTACGGTTTGTGTGTCAAGGCGCTTCAAGACAAATTTGGTTCTGTTGGTGAAATGAAGGCCAGGTTTACCGGCATTGTGTTCCCAGGTGAGACCCTTGTGGTTTCTGCTTGGAAACAAGGAGATGTGATCACTTACGTTGCTCAAAACAAGGAACGTAAGACCACTGTGGTTGCTGCTGCTGCCGTGAAGTTGATTGGTGACAAGGCTAACCTTTGATTAAATTAACGTAAAATAACATATTATTGATGATTGAACGTAGAAGAGTAACAAAAGTGACGCTTTTTATTATCAAGTAATCAATGGGATTCGATATGAGTGGACTGTTTGGGTCATACTATATCATCATTTAGTATTGAATCATCAACCTTCCGTATAATATTCTATCATTTATCCTTTCATTGAAGTATTATATCAATTATCCTTTCATTGAAGTATTATTTCGTCTCTCCTCTATCTCTGATACCATATCAATCCACCTTTCATTCCTACTCACTGTACTCTCTACATCATACATTATGTGTCATGGTATTATGCTGCATCTTCAACAATATATAAAGCCACATCTTCATCGTTTTATCGATTGGTAACACACTCAATGTATGTCAGTTAATGTGCCGTCTGCATCATCCTCTTCATCAATTTCATCAATGTCAAGTGCTACGAAACTGTAACATCCACTCGAAAGCATCAGACCAGATCGCCTTCTGGCATGCACTTGTTTAATTATTGGAACCAGAAAGTCAACCGGTGCATCATTAATCGGATCAATAAGACTCAGCCCGGTGCCAATTTCGCTACTGGGAGTGATGGTCAGAAGTGGCAGATTCACCATTGGCAGTGGGAGCATCAGATACACTTTTGAAGATGTATTACATGACAAATTACCTCCCATCATACCATTGGTATACCGTTTGATTCGGGTACGATTTTCCTTCTTTTTTGGCTCAGTCCATTCACCAAATTCCATCAGCGGCAGCAGACACATGTCTGTAAGCAGATCTGTCAGCAGGAATGCATCCAGCAGGTACAGGTTGATCAGCAGCAGCAGCAGAAGGGTATGCAGTTGTCTAAGACTACTAGACAGGCGGAAAAGTGCAGTTGGTGGTTGAAATTCCAGATCAAATGGACTCATATTGGGACTAGGGGGGAGCAAATCATTCTTGCTTCGTTCCTTATCAGAAAACTTACCCGCCATACCAATTTTATCGTCCTCACTTTCATTTTCACTCTCTCCCAACCGATTCAGCAGTCTTTGTCTTTTCAAAATCTTAAGGTTTTCCAGATGCAGAGTAATGGTGGTAAATGAAGCCAGTCTAGTATGGAACAGCGCTGGACGAGTGGATTTACGAGGCAATTTACCCAAGACATTATTGCTGCTACTACTGGTGAGATTATTCCCTAAACCACCGTTTATCAGACTGCCAGATTGCCCTTTAAAATGATTATACAGCTTTGCTCGCGTTAGTTTGCTGGCCTGACGAACTCTATCCATTTCTACTTGGCAGGTTTTTTCGTGGTTGATATCCTTCATCTCTACATATGCTTGTGGCAGACACATAGTTGGGAATTGTTCAAAGAACTGCTTATATCCACCGTCGAGTATAACAACATCAGGATAAGTAAGCTTTGGATAATGCATGGCGTTGTGGATTCTATCGAGTTTCCGGAGATGGGATGCCATAGTGGGGCCTCTAAAGATACTGAACTCACAGTGAAGGATCACGAGAGTACGCAGCAGTTTATTTATGGCCTCTGGAGCACCAATTATATACTTGTCTTCGAGTTGTTGTTGACAATTTACGTTAATGGCGCCATTAATGTGACCACCTTCATATTCATAGCCAAAGCGGCAATCAATGATGATGAATTCGTCGAATTCATGACTGTGCTTGCCGCACATTATGTCATGAAGCGATGATGTTGATATTCTAGGGGTTAAATCGTTATCTACTTTAAAATGCTTGAGAGATGAGGTGCCTAGCACCGAGTTGTGTTCTAATACGGGGGCCTGACGGCCTGGTTCGGCTGTATACATCAGCTGGATGCGTCTAATCGTTCTATTCGGTCTGGAACGAGTTGGAGATGTGTTAGGGGCCTGATTGGGCGGGAAATTAATCGCTGACCGGGTTTTCACTGCTTGACCTCGTCCTAGCATTGCTGACGGTGAAAGAGGAGTATCTTCTGACTCCAGGTCATCATCATCGGTGTCAGTGGTAGTTACTTGGTCGGCGTATTCAGCAGTGATGATCCCATGCGTTGTCGGAGTCATAATTGGCCCCGCCGGGCTCTTCAGTTTCCCCTTTGATCGAAGTTTGGAAAACTCCATGTTTACAAAATTCAGAAGATTCCGTAATGGTTTCCGAAGAAGAGCAGTGGATCTTACCTTTCTTAAAGAACGAGTTGGTGGATTTTCATTATTAATTGGAGATGGTATAGCAGCCTTCTCTGGTCTCAGCTGGATTCGAAGGAATTCATTCAAATTTGAAGGGAATGTGGCGGTTGGCAGGTCTAGAAACAGAGAAAGCGGTCGTTCTCTCTTATCAGTGAGTCCCTTCCGAAGGGTCGGGTTCTTTTTAGCAAGAGTTGAGTCCAGATCAAGGATGGGGTCCTCATCTGTATCAGATCCAGAGCCAGATAAAACATTTGAATGATGATTTAAGTCGTTTTGACGGGATTGAGGTTGGCTATTGGATGATGATGATTCAGGGTCGATATGAGTCTGGTCAAGATCAAAGCCGATGTTTGTTGGTGATAGAAGAGTCTGCATTGCTTATATGTGCCAAATGTTATGGGGTTACTGGAGGAATGGAAGGGGGGGTTGTGGGGTGGTTAGTCGGGTTGTTTCCTTATGAAAAGGAGAGGGGGTTTAATTAGTAGTGGTTAGAGAGAACCACAGTTTTTAACCACGGGATGCAGCTAAACCGACGCTTTTTGGCGAGGAAAGCGGTCACACGGATTGTTAGGCCGTAGGGCAGAACGGTCGCTGACTATGGATGGATGCAATAGCGAATAGGGCTAGGAAAATTACCGTACTCTTAAAGGATTTCTCTTTAGGTTACAAATTCCAATAAGAAACCCACTAAAAAAATAACGGTGCTGTGCAGGAAGGAGGATGACGGGGGGTCGATGGGGACACAAGAGGAAGGGGGTGTGATGTTTGGAAGTGAGTGTGGGAGTGTAAAGGAGTGTGGGAGTTTCAGGAAGGATTCAGATAATCGTATGATGAAGAAAGGATGTATGACAGGGGTGGAGTTGACGGGTTTTTTATTGTTGACCCCGGCGATCGAACGGGACTTGTGGTTGTATTTAATTGCTGTGAGTTTTGGGCTAAGGGGAATCAAATCAAAGGCAGGCATGCGACTAGCTTATAATAGATGCGGCTTATTTGGAGCAACCCTGGCGGGATTGTGCGCTTAATGCGGCAGCCCGCTACAATCCACCTGCTCTACTGATGATTTACGAGTGGCAGTGAAGTGGAATTGCGCCTTTGTATGCCATCTGATGTGACAAAAGACTGACAAGCGTTGAAGCGTTATTGTTTAAATGAAAATTATTAAGGGAGGGCACCAGTTGGGGTTAGCCAGATCTTTCTCTCAGGTCCATGTCCTTCTTCTTCTCCTTCTTATCCTTCTTCTTCTACTACTTCTTCTCATTCTTCTTCTCCTTCTTCTTCTCCTTCTCCTTCTTCTCCTTCTTCTCCTTCTTCTTTCTTACTTCTTTGACTCTACGAGACTACTACGTGCATCATATCCACCATCTACCCGACCACATCAACTCCTCTCCATCCTTGATCTACTGCTACCTCATGTCTTGTCTTTATTTACCTTCCGCGCTCAATCGAGGCTCATGCATCATTTGGCTGCTTTTTGGTTTATTTTTCTTCACTTGCTGCGTGTGGTAACAATAGAATGTTTTTTGCGTCTTCTTTTGGGATGCCTTGTTTACCTTTTTTTGACTTCTACTGTTTTAGGTCACGGGTTGATCGTATCTGATTTGGGCACGGATTCGGCGATGGTACCGGTATGGGCCCCTGTCCGACTCTTGCAGTGACTCGCAATGTGAAGTCTGTCACATGCTTCGATCCTTACATCCATCCAGTTTCCTGGGTCCTATCTTCGTGCTTTACTTTCCTGCTTATTGTTTTTGGGGGGAGTGGCTGCTTTTTTCACGGCTTCTATTCACGCTTCTGTATGGTTCGCTGTGATGCACTCCTGCTTTTTTTTACACGTTATGCTTCCAAACATGGTAATGTAAACTCAATCTACATCTAAATCCCACAATACAACTTAAAACAACTCAATCCACCTTAATCTATCCCGATACATCCTGACCTATTCTATCGCTATCCTCTTATCCAAACTTGTCTAAAGTACATTGTGTATTATCCTTTTGTCTATTGTATACTGTCTATTGTCTTTTCTTCTCGACTACGCTAAGTTGCTGTCTGTATCTTACATGACCCTTTCCATGGTCCAACCGTTTTAAAGCGCTATACAGACAGGCGGCATCAACAAATTCTCGCAAGCTCTTTGAATGTATCTTAATTATATTGGTTGTCTCTTCTCTTTATTCAGCCGTCTAGTTGTTTTTAGCTTCAATAAACGACACTGATAAACTCTGCTATTCTCTTACTGTGAGCTGTGTGAAAATACTCGACCTCCGAGAGTTCACCCACTCCTATCCCATTATCCCTTATTTTATCATCCTTTCCCCCCTCCCCCCACACCACTCCACCTCGTCAACTTTAACCCATACATTTGCACATTTCTATGTCCTCTTTTCTTGGGCCTTACAATGACACTTCATTTCCCGGTTCTACCTGGAAGGAGTTCTCCCTATTGTTCTTTTGCGCTTTTGATCGCTCACGCAATCGAAAATGGAAGTGCTACACTCTCGTGTGTTTAGTTTATATACCACAGTACAGCACGAATGGTTTCTCAAGAAGAAGTGCCTGCGTCAACCTCCCCATGTCTACTCTATCATCCAATATCTGCATTAGTCAGTTACAACTAATCAGCAAATGGAGCCAATCAACTGGAGTTAAACTGCACCTTCGTGCTGAAACTTATTGGCTCAATCTTTCTTTTCTTCTTCTTCTGATAAAAGAAAATACGCTGAGCTTTTGTTTTACATCCGTAACACGGGATACCCGAACTTGCTCCGACTGTCGAATGATTGCGCTTTTAGCGCCGTTTCAGTTTTAATTTACAATGGCTTGAACTCTTGGCCTGCACCACGTAGCCCATTCTTCGATGACTTGTTTCGATTAGTTAACTTTTTTTCCACTAATTTCATTCATCATCTATAATTTTTAACTCTCACTTACGGTCGAGCAGTTCACCAAATAAACACTAATACCGTGACGTTGTAATAATGTGCATTCGCATTAACTCCTGGGCTTAGTAAACGCCCGCTCTGCAGCCTCATGCCGCCCTGTGCTTCCCCGTACTGCTTCTGCTATCGCTGACCGCTTTCATTCCACCTGATACCATTCTCGATGTCATAGATGCCCGCATAAAATCTGCACTGTCAAATCGCATCAACATGCGTCTGCAGCAATATTTTTTCGATGCGTTTGCTATTGAAGGCAGAATAAATGAACTGGGGATCGATAGGAAACACCCAGTTCAAGGTATTTTGTGGTCTACACTGCACGTTACTAAACGTGTCTGTCTAAATGCTGTATGCATTGTATACCGTTTAACTTATTATCTTCAGAATTAAAGAATGATTAATTGATATTTTGTCTTTGCATCTCTCGTCACGTGGTTTATCAAGAGCGGATAAGGTAGAGCTATCTACTCCGAAGGCACTTTAAAAGTGGCCTCTTCAAAAGAGCGATTGCCTATGAGCCTATTGTAATCCATCAAGATAATCATTTATGTTTGTAAGTCGACCAACTTCTGTAGTTAGGGTTGTATTTGCCTCTTCACTATCACTGCTGTCGTTATCCTCTACATCTATTTTATATTTGAGCAGGCTGGATTCAGAGTTTCTAAACGACGCTAACGAGTAGTTATCATCAGTAAGATACCCATTCAAATTTAATGAAGAAGAAGAGCTGGTTATACGACTAAGTCCACTTCCACTGTTCCGGGTCGAAGAAATCGAATCCTTGCGAGGACTACTCATAGAGTTCTTACGGGATGAGGACGGAGTGAAAAGAGATGGTGGCTTGAACATATCCAATTCTTCGTGTGGTTTTGTTGGCTGTTTAGAAAGTGAATTAATGGTAGGCTTTGTAGATTTTATCAGGGTCGTTGGGGCCAATTTTGATGTTGCTTTCTCTGTGCTATCTTTCTTCAAACGAGAAAAGAACCGTTTTGATGGACTAAACATCGATTTGAAAGTATTCGGAGATCCTGCTCCGATAGTCACTATTGTACTTCCTGGAGTTCCTGGAGAATTGGTACCTGGAGATCTATTGGCTGGAGAATTAGCTCCAGAAGATTTTGATCCGGGAGTATTATTTTGGCTGTTTGAAGATCTTGCTGACAGGTTTTCTAATTGTGGAAGCTGCGGAGGTGGTAGAAGTGTAGCACTTGAAGAGTTAAGATTGAGTCGAGGCAACCCATGAGGCGGAGGTTTCGGAGGCGATGGACTTTCAGAAAGACGTCCACTTGTAGTGTATTGATATAGATTCTTTTCTGAGTTTTCTGGCAGTGGCTCCTGGCTATTGCTCTGTAAAATGTTTAATGTTGTCTCTTCAAAGCGTTCATGTACTTCTTCTATGGAACCAAATGATGAGCTATCGTCAAAATACAGGTCCAAGAGATCATCTACTGGTTCCAAATCATTTAAATTAGGAGGTGATTCATGCTCGGGTTCTATGGTCGTTTCAGAAGAAGATTGTGGGTCACGTTTAAACATTCCCCGGAATTTATACAATTTGTCCAGTTTTTTGTCCTTTTTGTCGAGTTTAGTATCGATTTTCTTCTTTTGAATTGCCTCCGGTGATTGGGAAGACCTGCTTCGTGAATCTGAATCATAATTCTGGTTAAAAGAAAAGAATTCGTCTATTTTAGATGGACTAAGATCATAGGTGGTAAATTTATGGTACATTACATCACGAATAGTTGCTCTCTTCGCTGGATCTTTGGTCAAAAGCTTAGTAATCAAATCTTGTAGCTCTTTAAGTTCATCTAAATCACTTTCAGTGGCCAAATCCAGATTCAGCACTTTAGGGAAAGAAAGTGGTTCGTCTACAATATTTTTGAAGAGAGCAAATTCGTTATGACCGTTAAAAGGTAAGCAATGGAAGATAAGACAATATAAGATGACTCCAAGAGACCAGAGATCAATTTGATAATTAAGTCGATATTTCTCATTCAATTGTGGACCCAGAATTTCCTTTCCAGTATCATCTCTCATGGCCAGATGTAAATCAAGTTGCAGATATCTCATATGAACAAATTGACATAACTCAGGAGCAAAAAAGGCTGGAGTACCCAACAGACGACCAAGCTCTTTATCATCAGAGGTATTATTTTCTAAGATCAAGGAGACTCCAAAATCAGAGATTTTTATGGTTTTATTGATTGAAATAAGTAAATTCAGAGGTTTAAGATCACGATGAATGATCTTTTTCTGATTATGGAGATAATCTAATCCCATTATGACATCTCGAAGAATTTTATTGATAGTGATACCATCTTCCTTGTAATATTTTTCGTTATAATGATTATAATTCTTCCATTCTAATTCACCGTAGGCACAATATTCAAGTACAAGTAAAATTTTATCAAATTTAAGATCATCTATCACACTATAAAGTTGGACTACATTAGGATGATGACATTCCTTCATAATTTTGATCTCTCTTTTGATTTTCTGGGCATGCAATAAATAATTTTTGGTGATAAGTTTCAGACGATCAATTCTATTGATAGTTTTAATTGCTACCTCTGCTCCTAATTTAGTGGTGGCAAGTAAGACCTTTCCGTATTGACCTTGACCGAGCTTTCTTGAAACCACGTATTGATTATTAATAATTTTACGGCCATGAACGTCCGTCTCTATTCGAAGGGATGGAACGTCCATTGTGTTTGTCAACGTTCGACGGTTGGCGGGGCGTTAACACAGCTTTTATCGCTGCTGGTTGACCGGGATAAGTTTTTACAATTGCTCTGTTTGGAGTCTTTAGGGTGAAATTTTGGAATCGCAATGCGCAAAAGGTTTCTGGCAGATCGGGGCCGCTAAAATGCTGCGAGGTGCGGCCGGGGTTGCAGAGAAGAAGAATGTGGTTACAGGGGGGTGGAGGGGGGGAGTACAGGGTATTACTGGGTATTACTAGATTTTCGATCATTATAAGATTGTTTTTGATTGTTTTTGATTGATTGTGATCAATTATGGTAGTTTTCAGTTTTTTTCAGTTGTTTTAGTGGATAGTTTCTTGTTCTTCATTGGCCTTCACTTCTCCCTGCTTTAGTGAGAAACAACCCTGTGAACGCTATTTACGCTATTTTTTTACTGGATGTAGCGCAGAATATGTGCCTAAAATTTCCACTAACTGCAGATTTGTTCCTATTTTAGTGATGACTTTATCCTTCTACTTATAAATGGACTACGGGATTAGTAATTGAATAGTAATAACGCAATCATCAACAGCACTAAAATAGAAACGTATAGAGTTATAGTACAAAAGTAGTGTAAAATAGTATAATAGTAGTAAAATAGTGGTATAAAAGTAGTGTTATAGTGGTATGAAAGTAGTAGAGTAATGTAGTGGTAGTATAACAGTATTATAATAGTGGCACAATATAGTGTGGTAGTAGAAGTAGTAGTGTATTAGTAGCGTGTTGGTCCTACTTATTATATTGTTGTGAAAGAATTACTCAGAAGTTCGTTTCTTGATGTGGAAGACAAGCAATCATTCAAAAAGCTGCTACTGATTCTGCCAGTTTGTCACTTTATCACAGCTTGTCACCATATGTCATTCTTGTTTCCTATGTGATGCTGATAATGGACCATTTTGATCGCTGGTATCGTTCTACATGTCTCCAAATTTCAAACTAGTTACTCCAGCACTCAATTGATCTTTCTAGCAATGTTTTGACCAAAAATAATGTGTAATTATCTTTGATTATCGTTATCATCTGAATCATCTTATATGTCACAATCTACCACTCAAATGGTTCAGTAGATTCTATATCATTTTTTGAACCTTTCTTATACAACTCGTATCATATTCATATTCTCTACATCCCTTCTATGCTGATTTATTATCTATCGTACACCACTATTCGTCTAATTAAAATCACCTTCACAGAACAGGTTTCGGTTATTTCTAGGTTTTTATCGGTCGAGGTCAAAATGATACCAACTTACTTAGGAGGTACTGATAATACCAATTGATGTCAGTATTATCAGTATTGTCAGTGATGCCAAAGATGCCACTAATATCAATAGTACCAATAATTCTACTGTTGTTTATTCCTGACATCAAGGACACCCATGGTACCAATTACTTCGATTGGACGGGTTCAGTTTCCTTGTTTCATTCTTTATTCTACACCTCTTAGCAAATGCGTTCATGTTATCTCCCTCTCTTGTCTCCATTACTCAACCAACTCCATCGGTCTTGCTTCATCTTTCACTGCCCGCTCGGCCCTCATATCCTCTTCATTCTGTTCTTCATTTAAGGCTCGAATCGCCTCCTCTTCCTCCTCAGTGATCCCCGCTATATCAGGCGGGATCTCCAGCATTTGTACCAGCGGGGCGTGCTGTAGAAACCTCAACTGCTCTAAAACCGTTTCTTTAACCAGTTCCAAGTACTTTTTCGAGTTCTTGTTATCTATACGTCCATCCAATTGAGGATGAAGCAGATAATCTGGACCAAACCAATCATAACTGGGAATATGATTGGGTATTTTGCTCTCCAATGTCACATCATTAAGTACAGAAGTTTCATAACACCATAATCTAGATACATTCCGTGGGGTGTACCCTCCTCCTCCAACTACAAGCATGGGGAGTCCAAACAGCTTAATGAATTTGACACATTCTCCATGGGCTCGGATGTTCAAATTAAAGCATCCTAACCGATCATAGCCCAACAGATCTGCTCCACATTGTTGAACTATAGCAGTGGGTTGGAACTTGGTGATAAGTGGTTCCATCACCAGTTTGAATAATCTAATATACAGCTCATCGTCTACTCCATCCTTAAGCGGCACATTTACTGCATAGTTCTTACCCTTGGATATACCTACTTCATCTATGGCACCAGTTCCAGGGAAGAACTCCCCGTTATACTTGTGGAACAGTACCGTCATCACTCTATCGGTAGTATAAAACGCCTCTTGAACTCCATCTCCATGATGAAGATCGATATCTATATACATAACTCGAGGATGGACTCTCAAAAGGTTCAATATTGCAAGAACAATGTCATTAACATAACAAAATCCCAGGGGCTCAAACTTTTTGGCATGATGAAGACCTCCAGACCAATTAATGGCGATGTCCAGCATCCCCAGAATGAGTTTCCTCAGAGCATCAAGACTTGCTCCAGCGTATATGGCCAGATAATCGTACATTCCGTCAAATACCGGACAATCATCTCCGATATTGAATTGAGCGAGTTTCAGATCGGTCATTTTGGCGGTCAATTCTGGAGTGACGCTTTGAAGAAAGTCAATATAATCTTCCAGATGGAACTCTAATAGCTCCTTCTTGGTGGCACTACGAGGGGTGAAGAGGTCCATTTTTTCATAAAGCTTATATGCTATCACCAAATGATCGGTAAGCATTAATCGGAATGGTTTCATCGGATGGTGAGGTCCATAATGATATTGGGATACTTGAGGATTGAAATGATAGGATACTTGAGGGGCCAGGGCCTTGTCAGCAGTGTAATTTGGGGTTTTCTCGGCCGTCTTGGCATCTACATAGAACGTCATCTCCTATTGGAGCCTCAAGATGCTATCTACCCTGGGGTTTGTCTGCTGCTATCTAGCCTGGTCTCTCTTAGCTTTACCCAAGTTAATGTGGTGGACTGAATTTTTTTTTTTTTCCATCTCTCTTCTTCTTTTGTATCTTCTTTCTTTCTTTGGTACTTCTGTTCCTGTGTGTATTGTATATACCTGCATGTAATTTGCCAAATACAACTGTCCCGCCGCTGCTTTGTCCTGCTTCTCTGTCCCGTTTATTTCGACACATTCCCCTCGCCTTTATGAGACAAGTTCCCAATTTATTTCCACCCTTCTCTCCTTCACTTTTTACGCCACTAAAATGTCGGGTATGTAACGAAATTTTGGTCCTTGGAGGCCCTTTTCATGGGTTATGATAGATCACATCGGTTCAGTCAGGTCTTATTATATGATTGAACTCTTTTCTGGCACAAATTGAACCCTCCTTTGTCGAATTTTGATCGACTCTTTTCCTCATGACTTGTCCAAATACGGCAATGATTGGGTCAATCAGATTGAAATCGGGTGAAATGGGTGAAACGTGGTTGCCAACCGATACATCGTTGGTTATAGGGCCATATATGAGTAACATATGAGTATTCCAATGGAGTTGACTCTAAACTGATCGTTAATTGGAACGTTACCGACAGGTGAATGGCTCGTTGATGTGTTAAGACCTCGTTTTGACCTCCTACCTTTGAACTGTTCATCCTATATTGATCTATGTTGATCGATATAATCCTGTATCACCCTAAATTATTCCCTTCCTTCCACTACTAACATCACAGGTGCCGCTGGATTCGATAGACACATCACAATCTTCTCTCCTGAAGGAAGACTCTACCAAGTGGAATATGCATTTAAGGCCATCAATTCTGCCAACATAACTTCTCTTGCAGTATGTGGCCGTGATTCTGCGGTGATTATCTCCCAGAAGAAGATCCCTGACAAGCTCCTTGACCCTAAAACAGTGTCTTATATCTTTCAAATCACTCCCCTGATTGGATTGGTTGCCACTGGAATGATAGCTGATGCCCGGTCACAAGCTTTAAGGGCTCGAGCAGAGGCAGCAGAGTTTAGATATAAATATGGGTACGAGATTCCAGTTGAAGCTTTGGCCAAGAGAATGGCCAATATATCCCAAATTTATACCCAAAGAGCCTACATGAGACCTTTAGGGGTAGCCCTTACCTTCTGTCAATTTGACACTGAAGAAGAAGGAGTTCATGGAGGAGCACAGATCTTTAAATGTGATCCTGCTGGATATTATACCAGTGTTAAGGCAGTTGCCACCGGTCATAAGCAGCAAGAAGCCACCACTTACTTGGAAAGAAAGTTTAAGAAGACTGATTTTGTTAAAGGAGATTGGAAAGAGACGGTCGAGTTTGCTATTACCGCATTAGGTCTGGTATTAGGGACTGATTTCCGTAAGAACGATGTTGAAGTTGGTGTAGCTACTGCTTCAGGGTTCAAGGTATTGAGTGCTGATGAGATTGACGAGAGATTGGTAGCGATAGCTGAACAGGATTAGAAGATGGAATAAAGAATGGTTTGGAAGGTGTAGAGATGAAGAATGGTTTGGGAGGTGTAGATGATAAAGAATAGTGCTTTAGAGGTACTAAGGACAAATAATGGGTTGTAGTTACAAAAGGATGAAGCACCTGATCAAAGCTATAAGAGGATGAAGTAATACAAGTAGGCTTTAGGAAGATGAAGCAATTTGTTGAAAGCTACAAGTGGACGAAGCAATACATGGTAAGCTACAGGAGGATGAAGTGATACCATGAAACTACACGAGGTTGCAATACACCATTATCATGAGCTCTGCAATGTATGGAACTCATTTCTACTGAAAAAGTGTCAGAATAAACTTTATTGTCTATGAATTGCAGAATCTTGAACCATGATAAGCTATTACTATTTGACATACCATACCCTTGTAAGAATCATTCCATTCGTAGACTGCTGGATATTCTGGTTATCATATCATATCATATCATTTAACATATCATATCATTCCATTTGACGGTTACAAATTCTAGTCAGCATATTTTACCATACTATTTGACTCTAACAGATTCTAACTTAGAAAACATAAGGAATAAACACCCAAGGACACAACTCGGTATACTTTTCCCAATCCTTACCATACTTCTTAGCACACTTACGATTGTCTCTATTGGCTCTATGAACCAAAACAATGAAGAAGAAGACTGGGAAAAACCATGGGAAGATCAGATTGAACCCACAAATCAGACCCCAAGTAAGAGATTGAGTCCAGTCAGCAGTATAATGGAACTTACGACCATATTTATACCAGCCATCAGCCAAAAGATACAGACCATTTTCACACTTGATATAACGAGGATTTTCAAGATCAGAGTATGGCAAGTAGGGGAATGTTTTACGTAAAGCAGTATTACCTGCCATGATTCTACGGAACAGGTTCTTTTGACGGTTACCAGTATCGAAAAAGTAATAGGCAATACATAAAATCACCAATAACAGAACATTGTAAGTAGTAGACCATTGATATTCTTTAGGGTCATGGAATGCCAAGTAAAGCAGACATTGACAATAAGTGAATGGAACTCCAGCAATATTCCAAAAGATAAGCATAAATCCAAATTTTTCATATGCCATATCCCAAGTTGGAACAATCAATTCTTCACCTTTAGCACAGGCATTGACATAAAGCCAATGAGCAAATAAAACAAAGGCAGCTTGAGGAGAAACAGCCCCATAGGTATCATATTGACGAAGACACACGGCCAAGGAGATGAAGAAGAGGATAAACCATGGCAATCTTACTTCAAAGAACATCTTGAGATCCAAATATTTACCAATCCGAGGATTGAGAGGAGCACCCATGAAAATGTCATAGATGTGGTTCCCGGTCATTCTATGATAATCTCCTGATACGTTAAGGGTATAGATGTATAAAGAGATGGAGAAGAAGAATCCATACCAAATGGCAGTGGTCATAATTTCACCAAAGTGATCCAATATGTAGTATAAGGGGAATACACCAGTTGCATGTAAGGTTAAAAGAGCAAATACAGTGATGTAAAAGGACCATACAGCGTTACAGTAATATGGCAATTGCTTGTTGTTCAAATGAGTCAATGGTTGACCCTTGGTCCATACTCCAGGAAGGGTTAAATAAAAGATTCCTTGAATCAAAATGAAGAAGGTAAAGATGGTAAAGGTCTTTAAAGAAGGTAATCCATGGCCAACGTAGTAGGTCCAAAACAAGTTGTTGAGGAATTCAGGCCATGATTCATTGGTTGAAGGCCAAGCTGGCTTACCTCCGTAGAATTCCGCCGAGATCCACATGTAATACATGAGGGCTGGGAACCCAATCATCATTCCCAAAGCTCCGGCTGGTCCACCGAATTCCCATTCGATATCTTCAGGGTCGACGTAACGGTCGTCGATTTTTTTTGATTCCAATTCAGCCATAATACAACTCAGACTAATCAGCTATTGAACGGGATCAATTGACGGAAACAGCAGTCCTAAATCAAAGTAACAGTTGTCAAAGCAAATCGAAGTTAATGAAAATTCGGCGGTACGAGGGAACCAAATGCGGAACGAGCGACGCGAATCGAGCTGCACGAAAAAGGAAACATGCGCCTCGTACAGCAACAACAGCAGAGGGAACAGTGAATATGAAGGGAAGTGAATACCACGAGGGAAAGATGAAGTCAGAAAGATGAAGTCGGAAATATTGGAGGGATGAGATTGAAGTAGACAGATTTCGAGTTAAGTAGTTCCAAGAATAGTGAAAGAAAAATATGCCAACAGGGTCAAATTAAAGTGTCCGAGATATTTAGAGCTTAAATAAAGACATCATAGACGAAATGGTTCTGTATCATCAATACGTTGCATGGCCACTCATTTGCTCCGTTCATTTTGTTCGTAAGATTATCCACCTTTCAATCTTCGTCAATAAATATCAACTTATTCAATAATCGTCAATAAATTGCAACTTACTTAATCGTCGCCTATCCGTCCAATTATTGCATAACCTAAAAACTAGAAGTTTGTCCAAACCGAACTACGGTCCTTAAGGGCATATATAAGCCTCCAAACATGTGATAGGTTCTTACAGGTTGAAAAATAACTAGGCTTCGTTCCTTTCTCTCTTTCTATCTTTCTATCTTTCTCTCTTTCTCTCTTTCTCTCTCTCCGTCTTTCTGCTTCTTACATTCACTTCTATATATAGCTTTCCGCTGCCTACTGACGTCATCTTAAAATTACCTTCAACCTTTTCGACGATTATCTATAACTACTTTGCACCTACTTATAAACATCTGTATCACTACAACATCACACATGCCTCTTCTTTTCGTACATAAGTAATTCTATACGTGGGCTCCCTGTCGATCGCTGGCTCTGATTCTGACCCCTTTCGGGCTCTCGCAGGGTCCATTCTCGTATTTCTTCTCTTGCATTTATTACATCTTCCTCGCTTACAATTGTACTGATGGAGACAAATCCGATAATTTATTGTCGATCTGATGCACTTTGAAGCTCAATATGGGATACCTCCACCCAAAACATCATATATTTCACTCACGCTCTACACTCTTTACTTACACTTCTAACCTCTGTATCCTACACACCTTGATTTGGAGCTCCTTGAATAGCTCAACTTTTATTGGTCTAACGACCCTCTATATCTATGGAATACGAAACGTACACCCGGTTACTGTACAATAATGTGGGCCATTGAATTTATTTGGCCACCAACGTCATCATCATCATCATTATCATCATCATTATCTTCTAAAAGTGTCTCCTAATAAATTCGTCATTTCGCTCACGAAAACATTATGTCCTCTGAATCATCATCGCTAGAAACTTCCCTTCTCGATCTTAACTTCTCGAATAATCTCTTAGTTTGTACAGCAGACCCATTTCCTAGTAATGCTAATCCATCAAAAAACAACTGAAGTCTCTCGAGATCTAAATCGCTATCAAGAAACGGGATTATGAGTCGAAATGACAGTTGGATCATTATACAACGGATATCAAATGCTCCATGGGGTAAATACCAATTCTGACTCTGTGCCAACACCGTGGGAGCGGGTACATTGGAATCTTTGGGTCGAACAAAGAATAAATACTTTAATATTCGATCCACTAGTTCTCGTACTAAATGATGATCTTTGGGAAGTCCAATCATGTCGGTGAGAAGACGTAAATATATGGCGTCTACCCTGATTTGTTGCAGAATATCTAACCATGAATATACTGTCACTTGCCCAGTTTTGGGGTCCACAAATCGGCCATAAGCAGATTCTGGGAGTTTTTTTTGGGTCAAGTGACTTGTCAGCAGTGGATGAGCTGGGGAGTCCGGAGGTATGAGGCAAGTCGGTGGAATGGCATCTGCAATCAAATGTGACTCTCGGGCATTATGGATTAAATGAACAATTTTCAGTACAAGCAGAATAGGCACAAGAAAATTGGGGTCCTCTCGTTGCATTGCCAACAACTTTATGTATTCATGATTCATGTAAACCACATCAACTGTATATCCTAAATACAAATTAAATTCGGCACCGGAAGCATCATAAGATTGGGTTATAAGTAACCCCAGCCTAACAAGGGCATCATGATATTCTGGATTCGTTGTCCTTGAAAAATATCCAGTATCTTTAAACACCTTGTACTTGTTTTGTTCTGCAAATTTGTGTTCTTTCCTATAAGGATCTTTCTTTGCTCGCTCCTTTCGTTCTCTATCTTCATCAGAGGGTAATGGTTTCTTCTTTTTAATTAAAGTGCCTCCCAGCCTCAGCATTAAACCAGCAAGCAGTTCAATGGCAAAGAACCAAATCTTGGCTAGGGCTAACCCTCTTGAAACTTGCAGTCCGTTCAGTTTGACGGTACTATAGTTTATGAGGAGGTCTTTGGCACCTCGTAGATGGGTCTTCCACAGCAGCATGACTTCATCATTCTGAGATCTACTGTCAGAGCTTGAGTTATCGTCGAAATCCACCAGTGTCGCTGTGAAGTTCAGGGCTAAGACCAAAACCGTTAAAAGTAATCTTTCAACGTCATTTGCAAGTTTGGTGTTACTCTTGTCACCCAGTCCATTGAATTCTTTCAGAAGTAACGTCAAACATACCAGTAAGTACTTTTGCCGCAGCAAATCATGGGCCTGCTTTGCTGATTGGTTGTATTGTAAAGTCGCCAGAATTGCAAGGATTGCCATAAGAAGGTATGGGCATTTCACCGAATATTCGAGCAATATATGTACTACTTCGTTCAGCTCGATGGACAGAGCGAAGGGATGCAAATGGAAGGAAAGCTCAGTCATAGTTAGTAGTCTAAGATAGGACAGATGTGGTTCTACGAGATTATTTTCCTTGATGGTTTCTTCGACTAATGCAGTAATTGGAACAGCAAAAGAAGTTCTTCGAGGTCCAGATATCAGAGCAATCAGGCTTTGACCACTGGGGTTGACTTGTTCTTGAGGATTCCATTGAGAAACTATGTGATCAGTGAACTCTTCGAGATGAAAACTTAAAGGCCCTGGAGTTCCTGAACTAAAAGAATTTCCCGAAACCGTTCTGGGACCACCTGATAGACCCACGGGAGTTTCGACATCTCTCATTTGGGCTAATGGATGGTTACTCAGATTTGGAGCATTGGAAGATCGATAAACAATGTTCCCCGGCAGCGAACTTCGAACTGCTTCCAGGAGCAAATCCATATTGATAGTGTCACTGAGCTCATTGACGAAGATGGAGGCGGCATCAAACACACCCCTGATGTCACCTTGTGCCTCCTCTTTACTAGGAGTGAGTATATCAGATATCAGGTTTCTGAAACGGACCGCTTGTGGTTGTTGTAGCAGATCATGAGATGCGTGACGATCAGGGAGTGACGTACCAGGGCCTGTAGGATTTACGGAACCAATAGGACGACTTGAATGTGGATCTGGTTCCAGTTGATCACTATAGGACCCATAGAACACCGGTTGACCTGGGTAAGTTTCCGTGTATCTGAATACTGGAGCCTGGCCAGTGGCAGAAGAAAGAGATGATGTAAGTGGTGGAGGAACTGTTCCTTGAAGTGGTTGATGGACACCCGATGCGATTGAGATCCTTCCAGAGTGATCAGTGGTGTGTCTTGAAGGGTTTACAATGGTAGAAGGAGGTACCGCTGAGCGATATTGAAGTGGATCCGGGTCCAGATCATCGTGATCATGATTTGGATGGAGCAGATGGGCACCTGCCGTGGAAGATTTTCCTGTGACCCCCATGGATTCTTCATGCTTTTTAGTACAATTACCAGAACTATAGACACAATTTTTCTTTAGTCGGGTACAATTGAAGCAAAAAGGCTTGGCCTCATCACATTTCATCTTTCTTCGTTTGCATTCTTTGCAACCTCCTCTCAGGTATTTACGTTTCTTAATTTTTCTAGATGATCTTGTGGGTTGTGGTGGTGGTGGTGTTGACAGGACATCATCAGAGGAGCCTGAGATGGTGTTGGACATGATAATATATGTGCTTAAAGTGGTGGGTTTTTTTCAGTGGATATCTATTTGAGGTAAAGATGACGTGAAAGAGAGGGTAGGATTTGATTTGATTTGATGGAATTGGATTTTATGATTCAATGATATGAACCAGCTTGGTCCTAGATGTGATCAAGGACAGCTTGAGCCTTAAGTGAGGACCTTTCGTCTTTGTAATTCTTAGCACTGAATACAAGATCAAGCGATAGTATGGGATATGGAAATCTTATGGTGATGAGTACGTCCCGGAGCTTAAGTTAGTGGGGCCGAAAAATATAGGATGAGTGGAATGACTATTAGACAAAGCAAAAGTCGGGTAAAGTTTAAGCGGCTAAGTTTTTGAAAATCACCGAAATATGGAACACTGTCGATAGATACAGGGAACAACTACCACAGATCGAAGATCTGACTCGCCGAGAGCACTAAATTGCCGAAGGGTGGGGACTAGAATCTTTGGAGTTGAAGCCAAAGATTTATTTATCCGATATTTTTCGATTTTTGCCGTACCTTTTGAACTAAAATAAAGTT